>BQMB01000851.1:170000-309770 GCA_027943415.1 Closterium sp. NIES-67 | reverse complement strand
TGTTCCAGTGTCGAGTCCTTGACGCCCTTGTCGCTGCGGTCGCTGACTTCGCCTCTACCCGCTGCCTTGACTACGCCTCCGCTCTGGTCTCTGACCCTGCCTGTCCTCCGTCTGTCGGGGGTGCTCCTGCCCTCGGCAGTGACGTCCTGGAGGACCGCCAGTTTGAGCTTGCTTTCCTGTCTGAGGCTGCTCCCCATCTCTGTTCCATGCTGCTAGTCCCTGAGGGTGACCCAGACGCTTTTGACATCCCGACCCCTCGTACTTACGCTGAGGCGGTTTCGGGACCTTGGGCCTCTCAGTGGATAGCTGCCATGGAGCAGGAGATGGCATCTTGGAGATCCACCGGCACCTTCGTCGACGCAGTTCCCCCACCTGGGGTGAACGTGGTCGATGGCCGTTGGCTCTTCAAGGTGAAGCGCCCTCCTGGAGAGCCGCCTGTGTTCAAGGCGCGTTACGTGGCTAGAGGCTTCAGTCAGCGCGAGGGGGTGGACTTCTTTCAGACTTTCGCTCCTACCCCGAAGATGACTACTCTTCGGGTTCTGCTACACGTAGCGGCTCAGCGTGACTACGAGCTTCACTCCCTCGACTTCTCCACTGCCTTTCTTCAGGGCAGCCTTCACGAGCAGGTCTACCTGCGTCGTCCTCAGGGCTTTACTGGCACCTTCCCCCCTAGGACCCAGTGGCTTCTGCGGCGCCCAGTCTACGGCCTGCGCCAGGCGCCTCGTGAGTGGCACGACACGCTGCGTGCTACTCTTGCTGACCTGCAGTTCTTTCCGTCATCTGCAGACCCCTCGCTCTTCGTTCGTGCTGGCTCGACTCCGTTCTACATCCTCGTCTACGTAGACGACCTGGTCTTTGCCACAGCTGACAGGGACGCACTGGCCTCCGTGAAGGCAGAGCTGCTGAAGAGACACACCTGCACTGACCTTGGAGAGCTGCGCCGTTACCTTGGCTTGCAGATCTCCAGGGACAGAGCCGCCCGCACCATCACCCTGACTCAGTCACACTTGGTGCGCCTGGTCCTTCAGAGGTTCGGCCTTCAGTTCTCCTCCGCACAGCCCACCCCTCTTCCTCTGGACCACAGACTCTCCGCTCCAGTTCCTGAGGAGTCGGTAGATCCCAGTGGTCCTTACGCTGAGCGAGTGGGTTGCCTCATGTACCTGATGACTTGCACTCGCCCAGATCTCGCATACCCTCTCAGCATCCTGGCGCGCTTTGTGGCCACAGGCAGACACCGACCTCAACACTGGTCTGCCGCTAAGAGGGTTTTGCGTTATCTTGCAAGTACATCGGGCATGGGGTTAGTGCTAGGCGGACGCAGGCCAGTGGTCCTTACTGGACACACAGACGCTTCTTGGGCAGACGACGCCGAGACGCTCAGGTCTTCCCAGGGCTACTGCTTTAGCCTTGGCTCAGGTGCTGTCTCGTGGAGAGCTACCCGCTCCTCGTCGGTTGCCCAGTCCAGCTGTGAGGCTGAGATCTACGCCGGTGCCATGGCGGCACAGGAGCTCCGCTGGCTGACCTTCTTGCTCACTGACTTAGGTGAGCGGCCTAGCTCTGCCCCGGTCCTGTACGCTGACAATAGGGCCATGATCCTCCTGTGTCAGGAGCCTCGACTCGAGGGCAGAGCGAAGCACATTCAGCTGCGGTACTTCCTCCTGCGCGAGCTACAGCAGCGGCGCCAGGCTCGCGTAGTACACTTGGCCTCCGGTGCCAACACAGCTGATATCTTTACGAAGGCGCTTGCGCCTAAAGATCATCAGCGGCACTGTTTACAGCTTGGTCTGGTTCCTGTAGTCTCTCACTTACTCGGGCCTTGACTTTGTATTGTCGTATATATATATATGTATACACTCAGACTGGACTTGTGTCCTCTCACAGTGGCTGGACTAGTAGTGCCGCCCTGTACTCGTTCTTGCCTTGTCTGTACTCCTTCTGACTGGTCTTTTAGACCCTTGTCTCAGAGGCTGGACTAGTAGTGCCACCCTGAGCTACTTGTCTAGAACATTCCCCTATGCAGTCCAGGGGGTGTGTCAAACATGTGTAGTTATCATGTTTGTATAGACTGTATAGGGTCACCTTCTAGAGAGTACAACATTTAGGTATATGTTTGTGTACTCTCTCTCTCACATTATTCAATTCTAGGTTTGATACTTCAATACCTATCCAGAGGCCTGCCCAGCGGTTAAGCGTTGAGTTAAAACCTTGGCTCTGATACCAAGTGTCACAGGATCGAATGAGGTTTGCTCAATGTTGCACTATCAATCAATACAAGGTGCTTTTATACTTCCATAGTATATCAGGTAACCAGGTTTATCCTATCCAAAGGGAATAGACCATTCTAGAAATAGAATCACCTTGCGTAGAGCCACACGAGGCTATTGGCTTTAAGGGATTATGGCAGAATTACGCTAGATATAGCGCGCCAGTACATCCCGAGCCTGGTCGGTGATATAATTATAATGACAGGATAAACCAATGGATAATGGAAAAGCAGGAATAGGAAACCAAATGAGATGAGTAAAGGACCGAATGAGTCAGGATAAAAAGAGGGATGAAATAGATATGAAATACGGAAAGGGGAAATTGGTGTTGTTAGAAGGCTAGCTTAGCTAGGAAGCTAGGAAAGGCATGAGGTTTAGCTAGGAGGAGCCATGGAGTGGTGTGAGGTTTAGGAAGGAGAAAAGTTGAGGAGAGAAAAGAGAGTTGGAATAGAAAGAGAGACGCA
The DNA here is from genome assembly GCA_027943415.1 of Closterium sp. NIES-67. Taxonomy (NCBI): domain Eukaryota; kingdom Viridiplantae; phylum Streptophyta; class Zygnematophyceae; order Desmidiales; family Closteriaceae; genus Closterium; species Closterium sp. NIES-67. The sequence goes on along the minus strand of BQMB01000851.1, from coordinate 307,042 downwards.
TACAAGGAGGGGTTTGTACCCTCTACAGTAATGTTCGGTATCCTACCAAGCCTAACAATTATATAACTCAATATATAAATTTAACACACCCCCTAGGCTTGGTAGTCACAAGCCCACACACACCCCCACACCCCCTAACCTAGCACCCCCATTCCAGCCACAGTGACAGCGACACTAGCTCGGTCGACCCCTCGGCGCGTGAGGCGGCGACGTCGACCGCAGGGGCTGCGGCGGCGACGGCGGCAGCGGCGGCAGTGTCGACAGCGGCGGCAGTGTCGACAGCGGAGGCGGCGGCGGCGGCGTGCGGCTGCGTGGCTCCGACGCAAGCGGCGACAGCGGCGGCGGCGGCGGCTTCGACAACAGCGGCGGCGGCGGCGGCGCCCGCACCTCTCGGTGATGTGGCCAGGCCCCGCGACGGTGGGACGGCCGGCGGGAGTCAGCCGTCGTCTGCGGGAAGGAAGAGGACACAGGGGAAGGAGGGGGGGGGACGCCACAGGCTGGCATGCGGGCGGCCGGTCTAGCGGCGCCACAGGCATCGCGCGGCCGGCTGCAGCCCGACGACGCCGTCACAGAGCGGCGTCGACGCCGCGGTGGGACGTCGACGCTGCGACGGCAGCACGACGGCCCGACACCACGGCAGCGCGTCGAGACGGCCGCGGCATGACGCGGCCAGCGGCATCACGACGCCGCCACTGCAGCAAAACGTGGCCGCCATGGCCGCGCGAGTGAACGAGGGTGAGGAGTACGCGGCGGCAGCGTGAGGAGGTGGTCCAGCAGGGAGGACCTCTTGCTCTGATAGCATGTTAGAAGGCTAGCTTAGCTAGGAACTAGGAAATGCATAAGGTTTAGCTAGGAGGAGCCATGGAGTGGTGTGAGGTTTAGGAAGGAGAAAAGTTGAGGAGAGAAAAGAGAGTTGGAATAGAAAGAGAGAGGCATACAAGGAGGGGATTGTACCCTCTACAGTAATGTTCGGTAACCTACCAAGCCTAACAATTATATAACTCATTATATATTTTTAACAGGTGTAACCATGTACTCTCACATCCTCCTACGCCTCTGCCGGCCGTCTTCTTCTCCCCTTGCTCTGATATCATCTCGGAATAACGCAATGATTAGAAAGAGGCACACAAGGAGGTTTTGTGCTATGGTGTTGTGTTGTATTCCATAAGAGCATGCATCTATAAAGTCAATAAAAACATACAAATATATATATTGACACTAACACAGTATATGGACATCCGTTTGTACCAAGCGTACTCTTGCAGCAGCTATGCCACTCAATCAACCTTCTACAACCCTACCCTCCCTTTCCCCCCCTGTACCTCCTCGCCTATCTCCTGCGCGTCTAGTTGCATCCGCCGGGAGTGAGATCGGGGGAGGGACGGGAAGCCAGGAGAGAGAGGTGTGGAGAGCGGTGCAGAGGGGTGGGGTCTGAGGCTGCGGTGGGGTAAGCGGAAGGAGTGCATGGTGGTGCCGTTGGCTGCGATGAAGGTGAAGTCCTGTGGTGGAGGGGGGGGCACAGGAGGGACAGGGCACAGATGAGACTTTAAAGTCGACTCAAAAGACATCTCGGAAGGAGTGCATGGTGGTGCTGTCGGCTGCGATGAAGGTGAAGTCCTGCGGTAGGAGCGTGATTGTTCGATGCGCTGTGCTTGTTGCAGCAGCCGCAGCTTGCAGCCTTTGGTTAGAAATGCGCTGGTGATGTGTGTGTAAGTGCGCCAATCCGCACTTGGTGCAGTGCAGTGAGGGTGGTGAGCGGTGCAGTGCAGTGCAGTGGGGAGTGTCCAGCCGATGAACACCACCCACATCAAGCATACCAGAACACGACAAATGATGACCTACGCATTCAACATACCAGCCAGTCGCACGTGGCAGCGTGCTTTATGAAGCCAAAGGAGGAGTAAGCTCAGACAGTGTCAGAGGTGGGGCGCACCCAGTGCCACACCACACGACAGCTAACCCCCGCACCTTCACTGCCCTATGCACCCGACACACCATCCAGTCGCACATGGCAGCATGCTTGATGGAGCAGAAGGAGTCAGGTGAATGTCCACAACAAAGATAGTTCGGCATACCAGCCTGAAGGCAACCATGGCAGCAGTAACAGCACTCGCAACATACCAGCCAGTCGCGCGTGGCAGCGTGCTTAATGAAGCCGAAGAAGGAGGAGTCAGCCCACACGGTGTCGCCTGTCGGGTGCACCCAGTGCCGCTTGTACCCCCCCACGCCATTACCAACGTGCACCACTCCGCACCGCTCTAAGTGCTGCGCCACGTGGTCGTGGCCAAAGAGATACACGTCCTGTGGTGGGCATGGGGAGAGAAAGAAAACAGATGAAAACGAGAAAGGGAGGGGAAGGGGGGGAGGGAGAGAGGGGTTAGGAGAGCGAGGGAGGAGTGAAAAGTGCAAGCGAGGTGTGTCAAGGGAGAGGGAGGCAAGAGGGAAGACTGAGGGATGTGCGAGGAGAGGCAGGGCGTTTGCATAGCGTGACTTGATTATACGCGACGGGCTTGCGGGAAAAAGGCAGACGCAATGACACCTAAAAGACGGGAACAAGTAGACGCAGGTCTCACTCCAGAACAGGGAACGGATGATGAGTGGGGTGAGACTGTGCTGTGTTCACCACGTGGCGCTTCTACCAACCCTCACTCACCGCTTGATGCTTCTGCTGCACTCACCGCTTGGTGCTCGTGCAGCAGGAGCGGCAGCAGTCCTTGAGCCAACTCGAGCGTCCCATGTCCTTGTGTCCTGCACTCACCATGTGGTGCTTGTGCCACGGCCCCTCACTAACCACGTTGTGCTTCTTGTGCTGCAGCGGTAGCAGTCCTTGCCCCAAGTCATAATAAGTGTGCTGCACTCACTACGTGGTGCTTGTGCAGCAGCGGCAGCAACAGCGAGGAGAAGCGGGGCTCTGCTGGGAAGCGAGGGCGCACTCCCGCTGTGATGATGGGACGATGGCCCACCACCACCTTCCTGGGTCGATGAGGCGGAGGGGTGAAGAGGGAAGTGAGAGGGGTCAGAAAAGTGAAGAGAGCAAAAGGGGCGGGAAGAAGCTGGAGGGAGACGAATGTGAAAGGGAGAAATGGGAAAAGGGAATGGAAGATAGACTGCGGGGAAAGGACGGGAAAGAGCGGGGAGAGGAGGGGGGGGAGGGGGATGGAGATGGGGCAAAGAGGCTAACAAACGGGGGACCTGTCATACAACTTCCACGTCAGGTCATAAGCCACCCAGAGGCCATTGCGGCCAAAACCAACAGCAGCTTGATGCCTCTCGAGTCGCGCCCCTCACCCATCCCTGTCCCACATCCCCCCCTCCCCTCTCCCCCCCTCACCCCTGCTCTTCCCTTCCCCTCTCTCACCATCTTGCGGTGCTGCGCTCAAGCTGTGCCTCCAGCCACTTCAGCTGCTGCCTTCCTGCCTGTATGCATGCATGGAGGTGCAAGAAGGAGATTTGAGAGATGGTGGGGAGATGGTGGGGAGATGGTGGGGAGATGGTGGGGAGATGGTGGGGAGATGGTGGGGAGATGGTGGGGAGATGGTGGGGAGATGGTGGGGAGATGGTGGGGAGATGGTGGGGAGATGGTGGGGAGATGGTGGGGAGATGGTGGGGAGATGGTGGGGAGATGGTGGGGAGGTGGTGGGGAGATGGTGGGGAGATGGTGGGGAGATGGTGGGGAGATGGTGGGGAGATGGTGGGGAGGTGGTGGGGAGATGGTGGGGAGATGGTGGGGAGATGGTGGGGAGATGGTGGGGAGATGGTGATGGAACACAGTTGGTTTCTGAAAATTCTCAAAAACCACCTCGCTTCACTCTTTTCCCTCGCACTCGCTCGGTCACTGTCTCAAATGAACGCTCCATTCGTATCCTGCGTGCAAGCATGCATGCGTCATCCATGAAGGTGCAAGGTGTTAGGTGCAAGGTGCAAGGTGCAAGGTGTTCGGTGCAAGGTGCACGGTGTTAGGTGCAAGGTGTTCGGTGCAAGGTAAAAGGTGTTAGGTGCAAGGTGCAAGGTGCAAGGTGTTAGGTGCAAGGTGTCAGGTGCAAGGTGCAAGGTGCAAGGTGCAAGGTGCAAGGTGTTAGGTGCAAGGTGCAAGGTGCAAGGTGTCAGGTGCAAGGTGCAAGGTGCAAGGTGCAAGGCGCAAGGTGTTAGGTGCAAGGTGCAAGGTGCAAGGTGTTCGGTGCAAGGTGCACGCTGTTAGGTGCAAGGTGCAAGGTGCAAGGTGCAAGGTGTTAGGTGCAAGGTGCAAGGTGCAAGGTGCAAGGTGCAAGGTGTTAGGTGTTAGGTGCAAGGTGCAAGGTGCAAGGTGCAAGGTGCAAGGTGCAAGGTGCAAGGTGCAAGGTGTTAGGTGCAAGGTGCAATGTGCAAGGTCCAAGGTGCAAGGTGCAAGGTGCAAGGGGCAAGGTGCAAGGTGCAAGGTGTTAGGTGCAAGGTGCAAGGTGGAAGGTGTTAGGTGCAAGGCGCAAGGTGCAATGTGCAAGGTGCAAGGTGTTAGGCACAAGGTGCAAGGTGAAAGGTGTTAGGTGCAAGGTGTTGGGTGCAAGGTGCAAGGTGCTAGGTGTTAGGCGCAAGGCGCAAGGTGCAAGGTGCAAGGTGCAAGGTGCAAGGTGGAAGATGGTAGGTGCAAGGTGCAAGGTGTTAGGTGCAAGGTGCAAGGTGCAAGGTGTTAGGAGCAAGGTGCAAGGTGTTAGGTGCAAGGTGCAAGGAGCAAGGTGTTAGGTGCAAGGTGCAAGGTGTTAGGCACAAGGTGCAAGGTGCAAGGTGCAAGGTGTTCAGTGGAGAAATGGTGATGGGGTGAGTGCGAGGGGAAGAATGGGTGGCATGTGCGCGATGTGTGGGTAGTGGCAGCATGTGTGGTGCTACGGCAGCAAGTGTGGCGCCATGGCATGGCATGGCAGGCTCACCTGTGGGCCGACGAGGTCAAGTGAGTAGTTGGAGAAGAACCGCCGGTCATTGTCGTTGGACGCTCCCAGCACTCCCTGGCACGCACACGCACACACAAGGGGGGCGAGATGGAGTGGAGGTGGGGGTTTGTTGGACGCACACACATCAGCGCCAGTCATTGTCGTTGGACACCCCCAGCAATCCCTGGTGCACACACGCACGTACACACAAGGGGGCGAGATGGAGTGGAGTGGAGAAGGGGGTTTGTTGAGTCGACTCAAACATCACCGCCGGACGTTGTCGTTGGACGCTCCCAGCACTCCCTGAAACACACACGCACACGCACCAGGGGGTGAGGCGGAGTGGAGGGGGTTTGTTGAGCCGACTAAAAACCAGCACCGGTCATTGTTGTTGGACGTCCCTAACACTCCCCGATGCACTGACGCACACACTAGGGGGCGAGGTGGAGTGGAGAAGGGGGGGTCGGAGGAGAGGGGAAGGAGCGACAGGGGTTGAGAAGGAGTTCGAGGGAGAGCAAATGGGGGAGAAGGGAGGGAGGGAGGGAGGGCAAGAAACGTAACACATGGCACACACCACACCACGCCACACCACATCACACCACACCACACCACACCACACCACACCACACCACACCACACCACACCACACCACACTACACCACACCACACCACACCACAGCACATGAATAGCAGACACCAAAGACCCGTGGGAGCGTATCAAGAGGAGGAAATAGCACTGGAGGCCTATGCCATGCGTGCTCTTGAGCGAAGCGTGCTGCTAGCTGGCATCTCCCCCAACCTCATCCCATTAGCACGTGCACGGATCACCAGGGGCGGGTGGGGGGGAGAAGGTGAGGGGGTGCAGCAAGAAAGGAATGCACAAGAGAGAACTTTTGAGATGTTTCGGAACTGAACTGTTATTAAGTGAGAAAGAGCAATCAAGAGCAGGGAATAGCAGGGAAGGGCAGTGAAGAGCAGCGACGAGCAGTGAAGAGCAGTGGAGAGCGGTGAAGAGTGGCACCTCGAGGCCAATGGAGTTAGTGAAGAAGAAATCAATGTGGTCTGTAGTACCGCCAGAATCACTGCCATTACCACCACTGCTGCTTCCTTCCACCCCACTCCCGTTTCCTCCTGCTCCTCCCCCCTCCCCAGCTGCTGCCTCCCCACCTCCTTGCCCTGCTGATTCCTCCCCAGCAGTTGCTGCAGGGCGTGCAGAGTGCGTGCGGGGCAGCGGCAGGGAGAGGGAGTAGTAGGGCGCGGGGAGATACCACTTGGAAGAGGTGTGGGAGTGCGCGATCTGCGCCGCCACACTGCCCTTGTTGTCGTGATCGCCTAGAGACATGTACCTGCGGGGGGGGGGATGGGGGGGTGGAGGGGAAGGGGAGTGGGAGAGGGGGAGTTGGAGGGCGCAGGGAGATACTATCTAGTCAGGCGTGGGAGTGCGGTATATACGCCGCCACACTGCCCTTGTTCTCATGATCGCCTAGAGACATGTACCTGCGGGGGGGGATGGGGATGGGGATGGGGATGGGGATGGGGGGAAGGGGGAGACTGTGGGTGGTGGGAATGGGGCAGCGGGGTGCAAACCACAGCAGGTCCCAGCCCACGATTATTGCATATGATAGGAGGCAGGAGAGAGAGAGAGCAGGAGAGAGAGCAGGAGAGAGAGAGTAGAAGTGAGAGTAGAAGTGACAGCAGAAGAGACAGCAGAAGAGACAGCAGGAAATGGGGGGGCAAGAGAGCAGGGGTCAACTGACCATCGCACTTGCAGCGCGGGGTGCGTGTAGACCCCCTCGAACACCTTTTCAAACAGCGGGTCCGCTTCCCCCGTGACCCCGTTGTCATACACATTGTCCCCCACCGTCACCACGAACCGCGCCCCTGCTGCCTCAGCTACTGTGCCCATCTGATCAACAGGAACGGGAGAGGGCAGCGCGGGGCGGGGCAGGGCGGGGCAGGGCGGGAAGGGAAGGGAGGGGAGGGGAAGGGAGGCAGAGGGGCGGGAAGGGGCGAGAGTGACGGGGTAGGTGGGAAGGTGTGAAGCATCGTTGTGGCGCATGAGAGAGCAGAAAAAGAGCGGGCCGGCCACCTCCCCCCCCCTTCCCAGCCTCCCCCCCCTCCCCTCTCTCACCTGAGCTGCCACGGCTTTCTGAGAGTCGTTCGCATTACCGAAATCCCCAATCGACAGAAACACCATAGCTCCCGACTCTCCCTCCGCGGAACTCCCATCTCCATCCCCCGGCAAAGGAACAGTAACCCGCTCGTTACTATCACACCCGTTACTGTCTCCAACAGCCAAAAGAACCTCCCCGGGCAAGCCTCCCCCGCGAGCCTCTACCGCCACCACCCAATCCGCGCGCGGCCCCCATGCCCCCCCCGCGCCCGCCAGGGCCGCGCATATCCCCGTTAGAAGCAGCAGGAGGAGCGCGACAGCAGCGCATTTGGTGCCGAGAAACGCGCGCGGGTGGAGCAGGCGGCGGAGGAAGAGAGACGCCTGCAGGCGCATCTGCTGCATCAGCGGCGGCGCGCGGCGCTGCGGGGAATGGAGCGGAGCGCCGACGTCGCCGCTACCGTCGCTACCGCCGCCGCCGCCGCCGGCGGAAGCGGAGCCGGCGGAGCCTTCTTCCAGTCGGATCGGATCTGATGCGAGCGGATAGTCGGGACTTTGGTCGATGTGCTGCCGGCTGCTGGTTCGCTGCATGTGAAGCTAACGAGGACGCCTGCAGTGAGTAGGGGGAGAGAATGCGGCGCAAAACGAACTGGGTAATGCGGCTTTCCGTCCGCTTGTAGCGTGTAACGAGCGAGCAGGACAAGGCAGATGAAACTGGCCGAGACAAACGTTTATGCCCTATTCTGACTGACTCGAGGCGCCAGCGTTGGGCACAATTCTGCAATCAGTGTGTTTTACAGTCCAGTATGACGAATACTTGAGGCAGACTGTGGAGTCTCTCGAGGTCCCCCCCTCCCCTCCTCGAGATCATCAAGGAGAATGGCGAGGGTGCAAGCGACTTGCTCTGCTGTGAGTGAGCAAGTGCCATGTGTGCTTTTTCTAGTGCTGCTGTAGGGCTGCCGTTCGGGTGCATGCGAATTTGTGCGACACAATGCAGGTAGCTTCAACCAATGTGCTGCGGTTAGCGAGGCGACGACAGGGAGATTCTGATTCGCAGAAGTTGGGCGAACACTACCAAGCGATGGGACGAACATTTGTTTTCGCGATGTCCTCCTTGACAGGTGGGAGGTGTGGAGATTGTTGTCCTGACCAATCGGCCACCACAGTCGCCACCAAATGTGGTGTATGCTCCGTCGAAGCAATGGCAGGGTGGGAGACGACTTACAATAAGAATTACTGTAGATAAGCCTCATTAACTCTTCAAGTGTTGGGTTATCTCCGTTCCTAACAAAAGGCATGACATTGTGGCATGCTGGAGAAATTTCTCATGGGTTACAGTATAAATTGGTAAAAATGACTGCTTATTCACTTCTCACGACCTCATATCTCTCAGACACATGGTTGACACATGAAGGAAACTTGATCAAGTTTGTTTATAAGTTCAGGGATGAAAAAACCAGTCCCTTATACCATAATACCTGACCTGAAGGACCCTAGAGATTTATTGGAATACGTTACAAATGAAATTACAAAGACACTCATTCAGAGAACGTAGGCAAGCTGAAGTGTATTGAAGAAACAGCTAGGTTCGATGGAAGCTCCCAGAGCTCCACACCACAGAGCAAATGGGTGGCCATACACATGCTCCCGCTTTTGTTCGCGAACCAACCATCTAGAAGCCCAGCCTTCCCACGACAAATGTCTCCCTGACGATCCAGGAATAATCAATTCGCAGGAGGTGCCTTCTACCGTTATCTCTTCTGATTGGATAATACGATCCTTTATGCCACATAAGCCCCTATTCCTCCGTCCGATGAGCTCGCATTTTCCTACGATTGGCTGCATCATCCGTCCGCTTCGTTATCCGATTACCTTGGAATTCTCAGGGCGGAGCTTGCGCCCACACCCCAGCACACTGCCCCCCAACTCCCTCCACTCCCTCCTTCCCCCAGCACTAGTCCAGTGCCCATCAGCCCAATCCCCCTCCGCCGTGACCCCCCCCCACCCCTTCCCAATTCCGCCTGTGCGCCTCCCCTGTCTGCCTCCCTGCATTCAGCACCACAGCTCTACCCACTTCCCGCTCATCACATCACATTCCGTGATCTCTCAGTTAGCTTCGTCAGACCAGCGTTCCTCAGCTTTCTCCTTGGCCGAAGCCTGCTGCTGCTTCTCGCGTTCCCAAGTCGCACGCGAGTCTCAGTTACCCACACCAGGCTTCAGCCATGGCGCACGCTGTCGCTGCCTCCTCTTTCACCGCGGCTCTGGCCCCGGCCTCCGGGTCCTTCGCCGCTGCCGTGCAGAGGAAGACCGTGACGTTGAGGACCGTGCCGTGCGCAGCGGCCAGGCGGTGCAATGTCACCGCGAGCCTCTCCCCCATCGAGAAGCAGGTCTCCGCCGAGGAGATTCTCTCCAATGTCGACACCCAGAAGACCGTCGCTGCTTCCATGGCCGGCTCCCTCTTCGCTCTCCTTTCCAACGTCGGCTCCGCCGCCGCTGTTCAGGAAATCGCCACAATTGCTGACTCCGACAACCGTGCCGGAAGCCTGCTCATCGTGCTCCTGCCCGCCATCGGCTGGGTGCTCTTCAACATCCTCCGTCCCGCCCTGAACCAGCTTGACAAGATGAAGGGTGCTCGCGGCATCGCTGCCACCGCTGGTCTCGGTGCTGCTGCCGGCGCGCTGCTCGCTCCCGAGCAGGCCGATGCCGCTCAGCAGATCGCTCAACTTGCCGACTCCGACAACCGTGCCGGTGCCCTTCTCATCGTCATCCTCCCCGCTCTTGGCTGGGTGCTCTTCAACATCCTCCGCCCCGCCCTGAACCAGCTTGACAAGATGAAGGGCAAGAAGGGTGTCGCTGCCGCTCTTGGCCTCGGTGCCGCTGGTCTCCTCGCCGCTCCCCACGCCGAGGCTGCTCAGCAAATCGCTGAGCTGGCTGACTCCGACAACCGCGCCGGTGCTCTGCTCATCGTCATCCTACCCGCGCTCGGCTGGGTGCTGTTCAACATCCTGAAGCCCGGCCTTAACCAGCTTAACAAGATGAAGGGCAAGAGCGTCGTCGGCGCGCTTGGCCTCGGTGCCGCTGGTATGCTCGTTGCTCCCCACGCGGAGGCCGCGCAGCAAATCGCGGAGCTCGCTGACTCGGACAACCGCGCCGGCGCTCTGTTGATCGTGCTGCTGCCTGCTCTCGGGTGGGTGCTGTTCAACATCCTGCAGCCCGCCAAGAACCAGCTGGCCAAGATGAAATCGTCGAAGAGCGTCGTCGGTGCCGCCGGCATTGGCGCTGCCTCTGCTGCTCTCCTTGCTGCTGCTCCCGCCGAGGCTGCTCAGCAGATCGCTCAACTCGCCGACTCCGACAACCGCGCTGGTGCTCTTCTCATCGTCCTCCTTCCCGCTCTTGGCTGGGTGCTCTTCAACATCTTGAGGCCAGGCCTGAACCAGCTGAACAAGATGAAGGGTAAGTAAATCTGAGGTAGTTGTCCCTTTTTGGGTTTTACTGTGCAAGGAAGTTGGACATATTTGACAATTCGACTTGCACCTTGAACATCTGTTAAAATGCGAAGAACCTTTCTCCAGCCGTTACCACAATGCAGGCCATTGTTTTATATGCGTTAATTACTTCTCATACCATGCTCTACTGTTAAAAAGCAATGTCCTGAATGCATGTGGGGCTATATGCGAAATATATAGGCAGAAAGAGGCAATGTTGTTCTCGTTTAGAATATTGGTCCAAGGACGAAGTACATCTTCTCTGGTAACATAGGTGGTATAGTTTAGCATCACATGTTTTTTTCTTCTAAATTGGTTTCGGTTAGAAGGAATCGTCTAAAAAGTCTAGACTTGCATAATTTCTCATCCATAATACTGTGACAGGAACAGACACACGAAAAGCTTTTGAAACGCGAAGGGTTGCTTGCATTGTAAGGAATTTCCATTCCTGACTGACTTGTATGCGAGTGCCAGGCCTGTCATTATCAGGGTATTTTACCCTGATTCCCTGATTTCACAGGGTATTTTTAAGCCAACCCTTAATTTTCAGGGTTAGGTTTTTTTGAACCCTAACCTCTTCAGGGTTGTATGTCTGTGAACACTTAGAATTTCAGGGTTTGCTTATCCCAAAACTGAGTTTTCAGGGAGTAACGCGTACGTCTTGGAAACTTAGGACTAAAGGTTCTTAAACTTAGGAGGCTATGTTGGCTAGGATACTAGGAAGAAGACCGCCATGGAATGGCGTGAGGAAAACGGATCTAGGAAGGGAGAGAATGTCGAGAAGAAAGAGATTGGATTAGGAAGAGAGAGGAGTACAAGGAGGGGTTTGTACCCCCTACAGAAAGGTTCAGTAACAACCTACCAAGCCTATATTAACTTATAACTTATATAAGTTTAACAGTACGAACCCTGAGTGCGACATCCATGTGGCTCACAACGCGGAAATTTAGGCGAAGTCCCCAATCTCCAGAGACATTCCCCCCCACACACAACAACATACAAAAATTGGAGAAGTCCTCAAACATTCCCTCACACACCAAGCTGTCAAATATATGTATAACTCATATTTGTATAGACTGTATAGGGTCACCTCTTAGAGGGTACAACACTCTTATATACCCTTGTTCTCTCTCTCTATAAAACACTTGTTCATTTTTTCTTCTCTACATGGTATCACCCGTAGGTTCGACCCCCCCCCCCCCCCCCCCCACCTCCCGCTTCCGCCCGTGCCTCCTAGGCCCCGTCGCGCTTTCACCTAGGCCCCGTCGCGCCGCCCCCACCTAGGCCCCGTCGCGCCCCTAACGCACCTCCTCGCCCGTCACGCCCCTCCTGGGCCGCTGCCGCGCCACCTAGGCCCCGTCGCGCGTTCCCCTAGGCCCCGTCGCGCCCCTCCTGGGCCCCTATCGCGCCTCCTAGCCCGTCGCGCCCCTCATGGACCCCTATCGCGCCTCCTAGACCGTCACGCCCCTCCTGCGCCCCTGCCGCGCCTCCTAGGCCCTGTCGCGCCCCTCCTGGGCCCCCGTCGCGCCTCCTAACCTGTCGCGCCCCTCCTGGGCCCCTGTCGTGCCCCCTAGCCTGTCGCGCCCCTCCTGGGCCCCTGCCGCGCCTCCTAGCCCGTCGTGCCCCTCCTGGGCCCCTCGTGCCTCCTAGTCCCCGTCGCACCTCTCATGGGCCCCGTGTGCCTCCTAGCCCGTCGCGCCCCTCCTGGGCCCCTGTAGCGCTTCCTAGCCCGTCGCGCCCCTCCTGGGCCTCTGTCGCACCTCCTAGCCTGTCGCGCCCCTCCTGGGCCCCTCGTGCCTCCTGCCACCCTCCGTCCTGGCCCCACCGCGCTACCTGGCCCCGTCGCGCCTGCCTGGCCCTGCCGCGCCTCCTGGCCCCGCCGCCCCTGCCTGGCCCCGCCGCGCCTGCCTGGCCCCGTCGCGTCTGCCTGGCCCCGCCGCGCCTGCCTAGCCCCGCCGCGCCTGCCTGGCCCTGCCGCGCCCCCTGGCCCCGCCGCGCCTGCCTCGCCCTGCCGCGCCTCCTAGCCGCGCCGCGCCTGCCTGGCCCCGCCGCGCTGCCTGGCCCCGCCGCGCCTGCCTGGCGCTGCCGCGCCTCCTGGCCCCGCCGCCCCTGCCTGGCCCGTCGCGCCTTGCCTGGCCCCGCCGCGCCTGCCTGGCCCTGCCGCGCCCCCTGGACCCGCCACTACGGCCTGGCCCGTCGCGCATGCCTGGCCCTGCAGCACCTCCTGGCCCTGCCGCCCCTGCCTGGCCCCGCCGCGCCTGCCTGGCCCTGCCGCGCCTGCCTGGCCCCGCCGCGCCTGCCTGGCCCCGCCGCGCCTGCCTGGCCCCGCCAGCACCTGCCTGGCCCCACCACACCTGCCTGGCCCCTTCGCCCCGGCTCGTACTGCCGTACCGCCTCGGGCTCCGTCTCCTCTACTCGCCCGTGCTGAGGCGCTTCGCGGCCGCCGTGCTGGAGGGGGCTGTAGCTGTGTTCCTGCATCGGTGTGTTCCTGTGGAGTTGTGCCGCTAACCCTGCACGATGGCGGACTTCGTGCTCCGACTGGACGCCGAGGGCCATGCGGTTGACTTCGCCGCCTGGCTCTCCGATCTCCGCCGCCACCTTACAGGTCAGCGCCAGGATGGCCACTCTTTGGTTGTCCATGTTGACGGCTTGCTCCCCCGCCCCCCCGCACCTGCTCCTCTCCCTACTGATCCCTCTTCTGATGACTGTGAGACCTTCTCTACTGCTGCGCTTGCCCGTGCGGTCTGGGATTCCCGCGATGAAGTCGCTTAGGTCGCCATTAGCCACGCCCTCCCTATCTCTGAGCGCTCGCGTTTTGCTGCTATTGAGACGGCCAAAGCTTACTTAGACGCTGTTATTGCCCGCTATTCCACACCCGCGTCTGCTTCTGCTGGTCGCTTGCTCTTCCCTATGCTTTTCCCAGACCTTGCCGCTTTCCCTACCGTCGCAGACTTTGCCACTCACCTGCGTGCCCTAGAGACTCGCTATCGCACTGCCAGCACTGCTGCCCAGCTCACTGCTCTTCCCCCCCCATTCTGCATGACCCTCTATTTTATCGCCATGCGCCTGCCGGACCGCCTAGCTAGTGCTCGCGGTCACTTCCTTAGCCTGCACCCGGCTGACCTCACTCTCACTGGCTTTGTCGACACCCTCATCGAGATCGAGACTCGCCAGCGCACTATCGCTCAGTCGAGCGGTGCGCCGGCAGTCTCTAACTTTCACGGCTGTGCCCCCTCCCAGTGCACGTTCACTTACGTTTCGGCTGCGGTCGCCACGGCGACCCCCCTCACTGAGACGGCTGCTGCGGTCCACCCGCAGCAGCGCTCGCGCCGCGGTGGCCGTGGTCGCCAGGGTGGTAGGGGTGGTGGCGCAGGTAGTGGTGTTGGTGGTCGTGAGCGTAGTCCGTCTGGGGGGACTAGCGTTGGTGGTCAGGAGCAGCAGCCCCAGCCGCAGCAGGAGCAGCCCGCGCTGCAGCCGCCGTCCCAGCTGCAGCCGCCGTCCCAGCCGCAGCCCCCGCAGCAGTGGGCTCGCCTCCCGCCTGGTTGGCCCGGCACCTCCGGAGGTGGTGGCAGTGGTGGCGGCCCGCGCAGCTTGGCATCTACCAGCGGCTCCGGTGCTGTCACCTGTCAGTACGAGCTTCAGACCGGGCCCCTTCGCGGCACTTTGTGCCGCCGCCCGCACCCGACTGCTCGCTGTTTCCGCCGCCTCGATGATCTGCTTCGTCGTCGCTTTGGCCCGGCCCCGGACCTCCCTGACTGGCACAGCCTGCTCCGCCAGGGCGTGCCGATCTTTGAGTTAGATATGGATCAGATAGGTGCTGCTTTGCATGCCTTGTATTCTGATGCTTCTAGTGTTGCTGGATCTTATTACCCTGTGTTCTCTAGTTTAAGTGTTGCACCGTTGTGTAGCCTAGCCTTCCCTGCTGCGTCAGGCGTAGGACTGCCTAGTCTGTCTAGCCTTGTCTCGGCACCGGCTCCGTTCCCTGTCCCCGCCACAGCGGCGCTGTCCTTCACTCTCGACTCCGGTGCTTCCGCCTGCTTCTTTCGCGACCGTTCCGCGCTCACGCCGCTTGCTACGCCAGCTGTCGTCTCTCTCGCTGACCCCTCTGGGGGTCCTGTCGTTGCTCGCAGTTCTACATCCCTTCCCTGTCCAGCAGTTCCCTCGGGCTCCCTTACAGGCCTCCATGTTCCCTCATTCTCGAGGAACCTGGTTGGTGTCGGCTGTCTCCAGGACCTCAGCGTCACCACCACGTTCCCCGGGCACGAGCGGTTCGCTGTCTGTTCTGAGGCTGTCTAAGGTTCCCCCCTTGCGACGTTCCCTCGGGACCCGGTAACCGGTCTGTTTACCCTAGAAACCCCTTCCCCTCCGGTTGGTGCGTCCTCCCAGGTTGCTGCAGCTTGCTCGTTTCGTTCCCTCACTCACCCATCCCTTCTCTGGCACCACCGCTTAGATCACCCTGCTCTCCCTCGTCTGCGTCACATGTCCCAGCACGGCCTTGTCTTAGGTCTCCCTGCGTCGCTCCCCGCCCTTCCTCCCTCGACTGCGCCACCGTGCACGCCTTGCGTCGAGGGCCGGCTCCGCCGTGCCCCACACTCCTCCTCGCTGCGCCCGGCTACTGCCCCCCTTCAGACCCTGCACCTGGACGTTTGGGGCCCTGCCCCCGTCCCCGGACCGCGCGGTGAGGGCTACTTCCTTGTGCTCGTCGACGACTACACGCGCTACACCACGGTGTTTCCCCTGGAGCGGAAGGCCGACGTGCCCGACGTTCTTCTCCCGTGGGTTGTGGCTGCGCGTCTCCACCGCGGTCTCCCCGTCGGCTGTCGGAGTGGCTGCGGCTGGGACGGCGGCTGCTGCGGGGATGGCGGCTGCGGCGCGGGCTGCTCCTGCTGCGGCTGGGGCTGCTGCTCCTGACCACCAACGCTAGTCCCCCCAGACGGACTACTCTCACGACCACCAACACCACTACCTGCGCCACCACCCCTACCACCTTGGCGACCACGGCCACCGCAGCGCGAGTGCTGCTGCGGGTGGACCGCAGCAGGCGTCTCAGTGGGGGGGGTTGCCGTGGCGACCGCAGCCGAAACGTCAGTGAACGTGCACTGGGAGGGAGCACAGCCGTGAAAGATAGAGACTGCCGGCGCACCGCTCGACTGAGCGATAGTGCGCTGGCGAGTCTCGATCTCGGTGAGGGTGTCGACAAAGCCAGTGAGAGTGAGGTCAGCCGGGTGCAAAAGGGGGGGGGGAGCGCAGTGAGCTGGGCAGTAGTGCTGGCAGTGCGATAGCGGGTCTCTAGGGCACGCAGGTGAGTGGCAAAGTCTGCGACGGTAGGGAAAGCTGCAAGGTCTGGGAAAAGCATGGGGAAGAGCAAGCGACCAGCAGAAGCAGACGCGGGTGTGGAATAGCGGGCAATAACATCGTCTAAGTAAGCTTTGGCCGTCTCAATAGCAGCAAAACACGAGCGCTCAGAGATAGGGAGGGCGTGGCTAATGGCGACCTAAGCGACGTCATCGCGGGAGTCCCAGACCGCACGGGCAAGCGCAGCAGTAGAGAAGGTCTCACAGTCATCAGAGGAGGGATCAGTAGGGAGGGGAGCAGGTGCGGGGGGGCAGGGGAGCAAGCCGTCAACATGGACAACCAAAGAGTGGCCATCCTGGCGCTGACCTGTAAGGTAGCGGCGGAGATCGGAGAGCCAGGCGGCGAAGTCAACCGCATGGCCCTCGGCGTCCAGTCGGAGCACGAAGTCCGCCATCGTGTAGGGTCAGCGGCACAGCTCCACAGGAACACAGCGACAGCCCCCTCCAGCACGGCGGCCGCGAAGCGCCTTAGCACGGGCGAGCAGGGGAGATGGAGCCCGAGGCGGCACGGCGGGACGAGCCGGGGCGAAGGGGCCAGGCAGGTGCTGGTGGGGCCAGGCAGGGGCGGCGGGGCCAGGAGGCGTGGAAGGGCCAGGCAGGCGCGACGGGCCAGGCAGGGGCGGTGGGGCCAGGAGGCGCGGCTGGGCCAGGCAGGCGCGGCAGGGCCAGGCAGGCGCGGCGGGGCCAGGAGGTGCGGCAGGGCGAGGCAGGCGGGGCGGGGCCACGAGGCGCGGCAGGGCGAGGCAGGCGCGGCGGGGCCAGGCAGCGCGGTGGTGCCAGGCAGGCGCGGCGGGGCCCGGAGGCGCGGCAGGGCGAGGTAGGCGCGGCGGGGCCAGGAGGCGCGGTAGGGCCAGGCAGGCGCGGCGGGGCCAGGCAGGCGCGACGGGGCCAGGCAAGCGCGACGAGGCCAGGCAGGGGCGGCGGGGCCAGGCAGGCGCGGCGGGGCCAGGCAGGCGCTACAGGGCCAGGCAGGCGCGGCGGGGCCAGGCAGGGGCGGCGGGGCCAGGAGGCGCGGCAGGGCCAGACAGGCGCGACGGGGCCAGGTAGCGCGGTGGGGCCAGGAAGGCGCGGCGGGTGCTAGGAGGCACGAGGGGCCCAGGAGGGGCGCGATGGGCTAGGAGGCGCGACAGGGGTCCAGGAGGGGCGCGACGGGCTAGGAAGTGCTACAGGGGCCCTGGAGGGGCGCGACGGGCTAGGAGGCACACGTGGCCCAGGAGAGGTGCGACGGGGCCTAGGAGGCACGAGGGGCCCAGGAGGGGCACGACGGGCTAGGAGGCACGAGGGGCCCAGGAGGGGCGCGACGGGATAGGAAGCGCTACAGGGGCCCAGGAGAGGCCCGAGGGGCTAGGAGGCACACGGGGCCCAGGAGAGGTGCGACGGGGCCTAGGAGGAACGAGGGGCCCAGGAGCGGCACGACGGGCTAGGAGGCGCGGTAGGGGCCCAGGAGGGGCGCGACGGGCTAGGGGGCACGACAGGGGCCCAGGAGGGGCGCGACAGGTTAGGAGGCGCGACGGGGGCCCAGGAGGGGCGCGACAGGGCCTAGGAGGCGCGGCAGGGGCCCAGGAGGGGTGTGATGGGCTAGGAAGCGCGATAGGGGCCCAGGAGGGGCGCGACGGGGCCTAGGTGGGGGCGGCGCGACGGGGCCTAGGTGAAAGCGCGACGGGGCCTTGGAGGCACAGGCGGAAACGGTAGGTGGGGGGGGGGTCGAACCTACGGGTGATACCATGTCGAGAAGAAAAACTGAACAAGTGTTTGATAGAGAGAGAGAACAAGGGTATATACCTAAGAGTGTTGTACCCTCTAAGAGGTGACCCTATACAGTCTATACAAATATGAGTTATACATATATTTGACAGATAGGCAGTGACAGCACACAAAAAAAAAGTGGCTTAGTCCTATTGTACACAAGTTATCCCCCCTCCTACACTCCCACAACCCATAAAAAAGGCTAATGGTCAAGTCGTAGAAGGTACCGTAGGTTTCGCAGCTGGCAATGTACCTAACCCTAAATTTGAAGGGTACCGGTACTGGCGACAATGCTCCCTTCTTAAGGAAATGTTTTTTATTGCCCGTGTGGTCAACTGGAAGTCCATCGAACTTTGACGGCCACGATCAATCGCGATCGTTTCGACAAATTTCACCCGTTAGATGATCGCGTATGATTAACGTCCTCGATTTGCCCATGGCGCTGCAAGTGCGGGAGGTTTCTGCCACTGCCCCATTCGCCTCGATCCCCACCTCTCCCTCCGTTTCGCTTCCCCTCTCCCCTCTGTTTCGATTCCCCCTTCCCCTCCGTTTCGCTTCTCCCATTCCTCTCTACTGTATTTCGAAACCCCCCCCCCCCCCCACTTTTTCCCTCCCCGTTTCGCTTCCTCTCTTCCCCTATGTTTCCATCCTCCCCCTTCCCCTCCCCTCGGTTTGATTCCCTCCCCCTTTCCCCCCCATTTTTTATTCCCCCCTCACGTTGAAGGCAACCCTGAACGCATTCGGTGAACCCTGGGATTTTAAGGGTTCTTGATTTCTGAACACTTATAAATCAGGGTAGGCAATTTTTGAAAACTGAGCCCTCAGGGTAATTTTTTTTTTTTAGTCGACAGCTCAGGGGGGGTTTTTTTGAAACGTCAGGCCTGGCGAGTGCGTTGCGTACACCCGAACTCCTCGACTCGTCATGTTCGGCCTCATTTGTCGGCTCAACCAACCCTTTCCCGAGTCACGTCCGGCAATGTCGCCGCTGTTGTGGTATATTTCATACTTAGCATTTCTGTAAGTTTTTTATCAACATTTAGTGTCGAATCTTACTGTAGAAGATAAGTCCGTAGGATGACGTCAGCAAATAGCGCTCGTATTAGGACAGTCGTTTCAGTCACGCGTGTTAAGATTATGTTGTCAACTTATACATATTAGCTGTGTACAAGTTATAGGCTGGATTGGGGTATGCTTTTAGTGAGTACAACCAATTAGTATTTGTTCTAGGTTTCTACCTCTAGTTGATCATTCAGTTCTTACTTTAACATGGTATCACGCGTAGGTTAGAATCCCCCACCTACCGCTTCCGCCTGTACCCTAGCTCGGCCCCGCCGCTTCCCCCTGGGCCCCGTCGCGCCTCCTAGCCCCGTCACACGTCCTAGCCCCGTCGCGCCTCCTAGCCCCATCGCGCCCCTCCTGGGCCCGGCCGTACCTCCTAGCCCCGTCGCGCCCCTCCTGGGCCCCGTTGTGCCCCTCCTGGGTCCCGTCGCGCCTCCTAGCCCCGTCGCGCCTCCTAGCTCCGTCGCGCCCCTCCCGGGCCCTGCCGTGCCTCCTAGCCCCGTCGCGCCCCTCCTGGGCCCCGTCGTGCCCATCCTGGGACCCGTCGCGCCTCCTAGCCCCGTCGCGCATCCTAGCCCCGTCGCGCCCCTCCTGTGCCCCGTCGCGCCTCCTAGCCCCGTCGCGCCCATCCTGGGCCCTATCGCGCCTCCTCACCCCGTCACGCCCCTCCTGGGCCCCGTCGCGCCCGCTAGGCCCCGTCGCGCCCTGCCTGGCCCCGCCGCGCCCCCTTGGCCCTGCCGCGACTTCCTGGCCCCTGCCGCGCCTGCCAGGCCCCGCCGCGCCTGCCTGGCCTCGCCGCGCCTGCCTGGCCCCGCCGCGCTTGCCTGGCCCCGCCGCGCCTGCCTGGCCCCACATGGCCTCCCTGGCGTCGCCGAGCCTGCTTGGCCCCGTCGCGCCTGCCTGGCCCCGCCGCGCCTGCCAAGCCCCGTCGCGCCTGCCTGGCCTCGCCGCGCCTGCTTGGTCCCGTCGCGCCTGCTTGGCCCCGCCGCGCCTGCCTGGCCCCGCCGCGCCTGCCAAGCCCCGTCGCGCCTGCCTGGCCTCGCCGCGCCTGCCTGGCCCCGCCGCGCCTGCCTGGCCCCGCTGCGCCTGCCTGGCCCTGCCGCGCCTGCCTGGCCCCGCCGCGTCTACCTGGCCCCGACTTCGTGCTCCGACTGGACGCCGAGGGCCATGCGGTTGACTTCGCCGCCTGGCTCTCCGATCTTCGCCGCCACCTTACAGGTCAGCGCCAGGATGGCCACTCTTTGGTTGTCCATATCGATGGCTTGCTCCCCCGCCCCCCAGCACCTGCTCCCCTCCCGTGAGACCTTCTCTACAGCTGCGCTTGCCCGTGTGGTCTGGGACTCACACGATGCAGTCGCTCAGGTTGCTACTAGCCACGCCCTCCCTGTGTCTGAGCACTCGCGCTTTGCTACTATTGAGACGGCCAAAGCTTACTTAGACGCCGTTATTGCTTGCTATTCCACACCCGCGTCTGCTTCTGCTGGCCGCCTGCTCTTCCCTGTGCTTTTCCCAGACCTTGCAGCCTTCCCTACCGTCGCAGACTTTGCCACTCACCTGCGTGCCCTAGAGACCCGTTATCGCACTGCCAGCACTGCTGCCCAGCTCACTGCGCTATCCCCCCCCATTCTGCATGACCCTCTATTTTATCGCCATGCACCTGCCAGACCGCCTCGCTAGTGCTCGCGATCACTTCCTTAGCCAGCACCTGAGTGACCTCACCCTCACCGCCTTTGTCGATACCCTCACCGAGATCGAGACTCGCCAGCGCACTATCGCTCAGTAGAGCGGTGCGCCGACAGTCTCTATCTTTCATGGCTGTGCCCCCTCCCAGTGCACGTTCACTGACGTTTCGGCTGCGGTCGCCACGGCAACCCCTCTTACCGAGAACGGCTGCTGCGGTCAACCCGCAGCAGCGCTCGCGCCGCGGTGGCCGTGGTCGTCAGGGAGGTAGGGGTGGTGGTGCAGGTAGTGGTGGTGGTGGTGGTCGTGACGGTTGTCCGCCTGAGGGGACTACCACCGGTGGGCAGGAGCAGCAGCCCCAGCCGCAGCAGGAGCAGCCCCAGCAGAAGCCGCCGTCCCAGCAGCAGCCGCCGCAGCCGTGGGCCCGTCTCCCGACTGGTTGGCCCAGCACCTCCGGAGGTGGCGGCCGTGGTGGCGGCCCGCGCAGCTCGGCATCTACCAGCGGCTCCGGTGCTGTGACCTACCAGTACCAGCTTCAGACCGGGCCTCTCCACGGCACTCTGTGCCGCCGCCCGCACCCGACCGCCCACCGTTTCCGCCGCGTCGACGATCTCTTTCGTCGTTGCTTTGGCCCGGCCCCGGACCTCCCCGACTGGCACAGCCTGCTCCGCCAGGGCGTGCCGATCTTTGAGTTAGACATGGATCAGATAGGTGCTACTTTGCATGCCTTGTATTCTGACGCTTCTAGTGTTGCTGGATCTTATTACCCTGTGTACTCAAGCGTAGGTGTTGCACCATTGTATAGCTTAGCCTCCCCTGCTGCGTCAGGCGTAGGACTGACTAGTTTGCCTAGCCTAGTCTCTGCACCGGCTCCGTTCCCGGCCTCCGCCGTTGCTTCGCTGTCCTTCACTCTCGACTCCGGTGCTTCTGCCTGCTTCTTCCGCGACCGCTCCGCCGCTCACGCCGCTTGCTACATCTGCTGTTGTCTCTTTCGTTGACCCCTCTGCGGGTCCTGTCGTCGCTCGCAGTTCTACGTCCCTTCCCTGTCCAGCAGTTCCCTCGGGCTCCCTTACAGGTCTCCACGTTCCCTCGTTCTCGAGGAACCTGGTTGGTGTCGGCTGTCTCCAGGACCTCGGCGTCACCACCACGTTCCCCGGGAACAAACGGTTCGCTGTCTGTTCTGAGTCTGTCTCAGGTTCCCTTCTTGCGACGTTCCCCCGGGACCCGGTGTCCGGTCTGTTCACCGTAGACACCGCTTCCCCCCCGGTTGGTGCGTCCTCCCAGGTCGCTGCAGCTCGCTCGTGTCGGTCCCTCACTCACCCGTCCCTTCTCTGGCACCACCGCCTAGGTCACCCTGCACTCCCACGTCTGCGTCACATGTCCCAGCACGGTCTTGTCTTAGGTCTCCCTGCGTCGCTCCCTGCCCTTCCTCCCTCGACTGCGCCACCGTGCACGCCTTGCGTCGAGGGCCGGCTCCGCCACTCCCCTCACTCCTCCTCGCTGCACCCTGCTACTGCTCCCCTTCAGACCCTGCACCTGGACGTTTGGGGCCCTGCTCCCGTCCCCGGACCGCGAGGTGAGCGCTACTTCCTTGTGCTCGTCGACGACTACACGCGCTACACCACGGTGTTTCCCTTGGAGCGGAAGGCCAACGTGCCTGACGTTCTTCTCCCGTGGGTCGTAGCTGCGCGTCTTCACCGCGGTCTCCCCGTGTTGTGTCTCCACTCTGACCGTGGCGGCGAGTTCGCCTCTGGTCGGCTTGGACAGTTCTGTCGTGCGGAGGGCATCACCCAGTCGTACACTTTGCCGGACTCGCCACAGCAGAATGGGGTTGCTGAGCGCCGCATCGGCTTAGTCATGGAGGTCGCCTGTACCTCCATGATTCATGCCGATGCCCTTCATTTTCTGTGGCCGTTCGCTGTTGGCTACGCTGCTCACCAGCTTAACCTGTGGCCACGCTCCCAGCGGCCGCAGGTTTCGCCGACCCTCCTTTGGACCGGGTCCCCCGGTGACGCGTCTGCGTTCCACGTCTGGGGCTGCCTTGCTCACGTTCGTGCCTCTGGCACGGACAAGCTCACTGCCCGCACTGTCCCCTGTGTCTTCCTCGGTTTCCCCCTGGACTCGTCTGACTGGCTTTTCTACCACCCGCCATCTCACCGCTTCCTCCACTCTCGTGACGTCACCTATGACGAGTCTCTCTCCTTCTACCGCCGCTTCCCTCACCGAGGTCTCCCGGTTGCCCCCCCCTCCGTTCCTTGCTCCCTCTCCCCCGGTAGCCCCTGCCCCTCTCCCGCCTCGTCCTGCCCCGTCTGGTGTGTCTCATGTCACTCCCCTCCCGTCGGTTGTCCCCGTTGAGCAGTTTGCTGACTCTGGTGGTACCCCCGGCCCGTCCTAGCCGCGTCCCCCTTCCCCGGTGTCTCCGCCTCCACTGTCGCAGTCGCCGACCCCGCCGCAGCCACCGCCGCCGTCGCCGCCGCTGTCGTCGCCACCACTGCCGCCGCCGCTCTTGGCCCCTCAGGGTGCTGGTGTTGAGGAGGGTGTTCGTCCGGCGGCTCCTGGGGGTGCCGCTGGTGTTGGAGGGGATTGTCGCTCTGGGGGTGTTGGTTCTGGGGGTGCTGCTATTGAGTGTTCTGCCGACGGTCGTCCTACCGCTGCCGGTCCGAGGGTTCCGGCCCAGCCGTCGCAGCCGCCGCAACAGCCGTCGCCGCCAGTCTCCGATCTCCGCCTGCTCGGCCTTCCCTCCCCGGACCGCGCATCGGTGTCTCCCCCACCGCCTGCTGACCTTTCTATCTACGGTCCTGTGCTCTCAACGCCGGACTCGTCTACAGCCCGTCTTCCTCCTCATTCCCCTCCTGTGTCCCCTCCGCTGTCCCCTGACCCTACACCTCCGTCTCACGTTTGGTCTAGCCGTCCCTCCCGTGCTCGTCCCGTCTCTCCTGTCATGCCCACCCACCCTATGTTGCTCCGTTCCCGCTCGTCTCGTCCTCCGCTCCTCCCGTCCCCTCCTCCCTCTTCCCTTGCTGTTGCCTCTCCTCCGTTCTCTAACTACCTCCGTGCCGCTCGTCCCGTTGTCCCTCGGTTCCTTGCCTTTCTTGTTACCGACCCTACTGTTCCTGTCTCGCGCCTTGACGCGCTTGTCGCTGCTGTCGCTGACTTTGCCTCTACCCGCCGCCTTGACTACGCTACCGCTCTGGTCTCTGACCCTGCCCGTCCTCCGTCCGTCGGGGGTGCTCCTGCCCTTGGCAGTGACGTCCTAGAGGACAGGCAGTACGAGCTTGCTTTCCTTTCTGAGGCTGCTCCCCATCTCTGCTCCATTGTGTTTGTCCCTGAGGGTGACCCAGACGCCTTCGACATCCCGACCCCTCGCACCTACGGTGAGGCCACCTCAAGACCTTGGGCCTCTCAGTGGATAGCTGCCATGGAGCAGGAGATGGCATCTTGGAGGTCCACCGGCACCTACGTCGACGCAGTTCCCCCGCCTGGGGTGAACGTAGTCGATGGTCAGTGGCTCTTCAAGGTGAAGCACCCCCCTGGAGTGGCGCCTGTCTTCAAGGCGCGCTACGTGACCAGAGGTTTCAGTCAGCGCGAGAGGGTTGACTTCTTCCAGACCTTCGCCCCGACCCCGAAGATGACCACTCTTCGGGCGCTGCTACACGTAGGAGCACAGCGCGACTACGAGCTTCACTCCCTCGACTTCTTTACTGCCTTTCTTCAGGGCAGCCTACACGAGCAGGTCTACCTGCGCCGACCACAGGGTTTCACTGGTACCTTCCCCCCTGGGACCTAGTGGCTTCCCAGGCGCCAGGTCTACGGCCTGCGTCAGGCTCCTCGCGAGTGGCACGACACGCTGCGGGCCACGTTAGCAGACCTGCAGTTCTTTCCGTTCTCTGCTGACCCCTCGCTGTTTGTGCGTTCCGGCCAGAATCCGTTCTACATCCTTGTCTACGTAGACGATCTGGTCTTTGCTAGTGCTGACAGGGACGCACTGGCCTCTGTGAAGGCTGAGCTGCTGAAGAGACACACCTGTACAGACCTTAGAGAGCTGCGTCGCTATCTTGGCATGCAGATCCGTGGGGACAGAGCAGCACGCACCATCACTATGACTCAGTCACACTTGGTGTGTCAGGTCCTTCAGAGGCTTGGTCTTTAGTTCTCCTCCGCACAGCCCACACCTCTACCTGTAGACCATGGGCTCTCCGCTCCCATTCCTGAGGAGCCAGTAGAGCCCAGTGGCCCCGACGCAGAGCTGGTGGGTTGCCTCATGTACCTGATGACTTGCACTCGCCCAGATCTCGCATACCCTCTCAGCATCCTGGCTCGCTTTGTGGCTACAGGCAGACACCGACCTCAGCACTGGTCTGCCGCTAAGAGGGTTTTGCGTTATCTTGCTAGTACATCGGGCATGGGGTTAGTGCTAGGAGGACGCAGGCCAATGGTCCTTATTGGGCACACAGACGCTTCTTGGGCAGACGACTCAGAGACGCTCAGGTCGTCGCAGGGCCACTGCTTTAGCCTTGGTTCGGGTGCTATCTCTTGGAGATCCACTCGCTCGTCGTCTGTGGCTCAGTCCAGCTGTGAGGCTGAGATCTACGCTGGTGCCATGGCGGCACAGGAACTTCGTTGGCTGTCCTTCTTGCTCACAGACTTAGGTGAGCGGCCTAGCTCTGCCGCGGTCCTGTACGCTGACAACAGGGCCATGATACTCCTGTGTCAGGAGCCTCGGCTTGAGGGCAGAGCGAAGCATATCCAGCTGTGGTACTTCCTCCTGCGCGAGCAACAGCAGCGCCGCCAGGCCCGTGTAGTTCACTTGGCCTCTGGTGCCAACACAGCTGATATCTTTACTAAGGCGTTTGCACCTAAAGATCATCAGCGGCATTGTGTACAGCTTGGTCTTGTTCCTGTAGCTTCTCACCTGTTAGGATCCTGATTGTGTACTCTCTATTATATATGCCTGTCAGACTGACCTTGTGGCCTTACCTCTAGTGGCTGGACTAGTAGTGCCGCCCTGGCTTGCTTTAGTCTTGGTTGTACCCTTGGTTCTACCCTTGGTCTCCAAACCCCTGCCTCAGTGGTTGGACTAGTAATGCCACCATGAGCTGTTTACTTCTTGCTTAGCTTCACCCCTTGTCTAGCCTAGGGGGTGTGTCAACCTATACATGTTAGCTGTGTACAAGTTATAGGCTAGACAAGGATATGCTTTTAGTGAGTACAACCAACTAGTATTTGTTCTAGGTTTCTACCTCTAGTTGATCATTCAGTTCTTACTTTAACATATATAAGTTATATATAATTGATATGCTTGGTAGTTGTTACTGAACCTATCTGTAGAGGGTACAATCCCCTCCTTGTACCCCTCTCCCTTCCTAATCGTCGACCCTTCTTTCTCGACATTCTCTGCCTGCTCCTAGATCTTCCTTTTCGTACGCTATTCCATGGCGGCCTTCCTAGTATCCTAGCTAACCTAGCTTCCTAAGTCTAAGAAGCTAGAGTCTTAAGTTTCTAAGAACGCGAACAGTCGCACCTCTTCATTATCATCTAGGGCGCATAGTGTGATAGTGACAAACAGGTACATTAGCGAATAGGTACTTTTCCTAGAGATATAAATATTTGTTCTGTCCTTTTTATTATCAACCTTGAGATTTCAACTCTAAGAACTTAGAGACTTAACTTCTGCAGAAACATATACTCAGGTTGATTCTTACAAGACTTCCGCTGGCTTACTAGTCTACCATTCCAGCAAAGATCCTAGGCTAACGCTTGAGGTTTTCCAAGTGTTCGTATGTGCAGATTCTATACTTAGTCTTCTGCAACACCTGTCAAAATATTACATGGTATGAGAGCTATCTGGCATTAAGACTACTGTCAACAATGTCTGGTTCATCGCCGTCACTGTCTGCCGGATCAACTTTCGGAACTACTGGAGTACATGTCTCCACAACCGCCACTGGTCTCTCAGCCTCTGGACCATTTCCACCGACTTATGCGCATATCGGTATGTAGCAGCAGCAGCAGCAGAATCCGTCTTCAGCCAATATTCCAGGGATGTCATCAACTGCCCATGCAGCACAACACCAACAAACACAGACAACAGCACAACAACAAGCATCAGTTCAACAACAGTCGTCAGTACAGCAACAAGCAACAGCGCAACCACAATTTTCAACGCAGTCAATATCATCAGCGTTCAGTGGAATGAACCTTGACGGCTCGAGTTACATGCGTGGAGCCTCGGCTCCAAGTACTGGTTCATTCGCTTTCTCACCTTTTGTGCAGCCGCCGCAGTCACAACAACAGCAGCATCATCCCTTTTGTATCTTTGGGCGTTCCCCTGCTCAGCAACAGCATCAACAGCCACAGCAACAGCAACAACAACAACAACAGCAACAACAATAACAGCAATTTCAACAACAGCAATTTAAGCAACAGCAACAGCAGCAACAGCAACAGCCTCAACAATTGGGTATTATATTTCAACGGCCAAAATTACTTAAAAGTACACAGATCAAGACAACCATACCTTTTAACAGAGTGGATTTTTACTTCTAGAGTTTCGAGTTTGAGCTTCTTGCGCAGTCCGCTGGGCTATGGCCGTTCTTCACCGGCGAATGTACTTATCCTGTCGTGGGAACACAACTGGAACAGCAGAGTTTCTTACTCGCCTCCCTCGGGGCGTATACAGTTCTTGTTCGTAACCTGTCGCCGAAGGAGCAGCTCGGCGTCCGATCGTTTCATTCCAGCTTTACACCAGCTGAAACTGCATGGAACCACTTGAAGGGGGCATACATGTCAAAAGATACAATCACAGTGAGTAAGATTCTTTCGCAGTTGACAAGTGTGCAGATGATGACAAACGAGAACATCATGGATTGCGTTTATCGCGTCCGTACACTACGCGATCAACTGGTGAAAAGTGGGGGATACTTCCCTCATGAGATGTATCTCACGGTCCTTCTAGCTGGCCTTGGACCCGAATGGCGACAGACACGCGCCTTTCTACTTATGAACCCGAACCTCTCCGAAGCTGAAATTTTGTCGTATCTTCAAGCCGAACAACAAGATCTGGACCTGCAGACACAACGCAATCAGAAAAAGGGAATACACTTGAGTTTTTACTCAAATCCAGAATCGCAACATCGTCATCCTCCGAAATATCCTTTCTGCCATTTCTGCAAGAAACCAGGACACACTTACCAGAATTTTCGCAGTCGACATCAAAACCGATGCAGCGCTTCACAGCCTTATCATCGCTCGTAGCAGTTATCGAAGCCACATCAGCCAACGCATCAGTCAACGACTCAAACGCAGCAGATGCCGAAACCGCCGCAGAATCCGTCGCCGACACAGCATTGTCCTCCGGTCTTTGCATCTGCAACATCAAGGAAAGGGGTATTTGGATGTGTTACCACAGTTGATGTTTCAGAAACAGATTTTGAGACACGACTTGAAGAAACCACAAGTACTGAAGGCATTCCCTTACCTCAAGTTTATGCTAACCTTGCTCGAATAATTTCAGGTCCGAATACTCGGTATCTCGACCGCTGCTGCAATTGGCACATGTGCTCCGCTAAAACAAGCTTCATCACCAACCAGCGTCCACTTCATCGTCCGATACCTGTCACAGCCGCAAACGGACAAACTATTATGGCACGTTTTGTTGGGAGTGTAATGCTCGAATCAATCGACACGGGATACTCACTACATGTTACCAATGTTCTTATCGTCGCCGGCCTTGGATTCAATCTACTTTCCACGGCTCAGCTTCTGGCACACAAAATTCGCACACAGGGCAATTGTGAAACGATGGATCAGGAGCTCTGGCACGATTCAACGAATACTTACCTTGGTCGTGTCGCCACTCAACATGGCGTGTCTGTTCTTCAGTTCGCAGCACAGGGAACTTCTGGAGATTCTGAACGCATCCTTGAACTTGGTCCCTGGGATCATCCAGAAGAAACAGATTATCAACACGTGGATATTGATTTTCGAGCAACTACTGTACCAACGGCTTCTCGAACTGTAGTTGCTATACTTACCGCACTGGATACTTGGGAGTTCAATACAGCCGATGAAGGCGCCAATGCTTGGCGAACGTTTTATACAACCCATGAAGCTCTTCAAGGTACTCCAGCTCCACTTTAAGGGGAAATTAGTGGACTAGCAACTGATGAACCTGACGTCGTTGAAGAAGCTGAAAAGGAAGAAGTCGCCGAGCAGCCATGCCCAACATTAGCTGTCGCCGAAACACCTGCCACGACATGAATAGAAGCAGTATCAGAAGTTGCAATCGCAAATGCAACAGCACCTTCAAATGTCCTGTTACCACTTACACGTTTCGTCGAAGGAGAGATTGACAGGTCACCAGCGCTTTCTCCTTTCATTATTTCTTCTTTTTATACTAACGCCGATTTCTACCTGCGATCATCAGGACACAAAGCCACCGAAGATATCTGGACATCCATCACAAGGGATTCTTAATCATTCAATCCGAGCAGCAGTTCTTGATAAAAATAGTCTTCTCTTACCTGATGGCATGGAGATGAAGCCGCAGTCTCGGCCGACGGTTTGCACCACGTGTCCGGTTGCCAACCTTACGCACGATCCGTTTCCAAGTCACTTTCCTGGCTCTACACGTTATAAGCTGATGCAGAAAGTTTACAGCGACATACTAAACTTACCTGAAGTAGGACCTAAAGACGAGCAGTACGTGATAACATTCATCGAAGCATATACACGCTACGTCTGGACAACAAATCTTCCCGCTCGTTATCTCGCTCACTCCGTCTTCGTCGCATGGCTCGCTGTCGCTGAACGAGAGTCTGGCGTGAAACTGCAAGAATTCCACAGCGATGGTGCAGGGGAGTACACCAGCAACACTTTCACAGAATACCTTCAGACACTCGGCATCAAACGGAAGAATTTCCTGCCGCATGCACACCAACAGATGGGGGTAGCAGAAAGGATGAACAGGACTCTGCAGGAGAAGATGCGTGCTCTGCTGACGCAGGCAGCCCTTGCACCGCGTTTTTTGCCGTATGCGATGGACCATGCCATGCTGCTACACAATCTTCTTTCTTCAACATCCCTGCCCGAGCTTTCCTCTCCGCACCTGCAGTGGACACATACAGTGGGAAGTACCAAACTTTTACGAGTGTTTGGGTGTGTTGTGCAGTTTCCAACTGTAGCACTCAGGAAGTTTTCAGAACGAGCGAAATGGGGGGTACATCTCGGCATCGAAAAACAGTATCACGCATGGAAGATTTTGGATCTTCGCTCCAACCAAATCGTCCCATCACGTGATTGTCTCTTCTATGAAAGACTCACCTTGCCCGTTTTTCGTGCCCACCAGGCAACAGCTGCCAACCCCGCCAGGCTGTTCGAAGGCTCGCGTGCATTTGCAACTGACGAAGCCGAAGCTGATGAACAGGACGAGGCCGTTTTTGAAGCTTCCGAAGCTGCCGCAACAGACATTCCCGAACCTGTCACTTCAACCGGCATACCCGAATTTATTCCTCTTGCCGATGCTGACTAGGATGACGTTCGCGAAGTCCACCTCAGTTACAAACGCGATCGCCAACAGCAGCCGATGCCCGCCGTTTCTGACGAAACAGTTCGTGTTACACCTGACGAAATTGGGGGGGAAGAAGGACCAGAAGAAAATTTCGCAGGTGCAAATGAAGAACGTCCGCGCTTTACAGAAACCGGCTTACAGAAACTTGAATTTGCAGTAGCAGTACAATACAACGACAGTAAGATACCTGAACCGAAAACCGTTCGACAAGCTCTTACGAGTCCTCACCGAGAAAAATGGCGCAAAGCCATGGACAAGGAGCTAGCAGCTCTTAAGAATCATGGCACATGGGATTTAATACCGACTTCAGAAGTAAAAAGGAAGAAGGTACTTACCGGAAAAAGGGTCTTCCGCGTCAAGACTAATGCAGATGGGTCGTTTGAGAAATTCAAAACGCGATGGGTCGTCCACGGGTTCGAGCAGACTTACGGCATCGATTACCAACTAACTTTTGCTCTTGTCGGCCGACATACAAGTGTTCTAAAATGCGTTTCTCTACGCGCCCGTTGACGCACTCATCCTGGTAGAGTACCCGCATTCCTATTCTACTAACCCACCGAGCGTATGCCGTCTCCGAAATTTGCTATACGGCATTAAACAGGCACCACGGCTCTGGCAGCAGTACCTCCACTCACAGCTGATCACTGCCGGATCTCGTCAGCTACCGCATACCAGGGAAAGTATCTTCTGACCGACGGCAGCAACTATATTTTACTCGACGCCTACGTCGATGACATTCTCTACGTCAGCACTACTGATTCGCTCGCCGATATCTTCATTCTAAAACTAAACAAAACTCTACTGCTTACAGTCTCCGAAACAGTCTCACAGTTCCTTGGTCTGAACATTACCTGTTCACCGACGTCTATTTATCTCACTGCTTCTAAGTACACAGCGACGCTCACTGCCCGCTTCAATCTCACTCCTACTGCAGTCTCTACACCGTACCGCTCACAATCGACTGATCGCAAACCGAACACTGCACCGTTAAATTCAACCGATTTACAGACCTATCAACAGCAGTTAGGCTGTTTACTCTTCGCCGCTGTTACTTGTCGTCCAGATCTGGCCTACATGGCTAGTCAGCTCGCTCAGTTCCTACGCCGTCCTGAAGAAGAGCACCACCTTGATCTTCTCCGCGCGCTTCAATATTTCGTCTCAACTCCTGACGTCGGTTTAGTCTACAACGTCATCGGTTGCAAAACACTACATCTACACGGTTTCGTCGACGCCGATCACGCTGCTGACTCTACTGATCGACGGTCGCGCACTGGATTCATCTACCGGCTTGAACCGATCGGATCTATTTCTTGGAATTCAACGAAGCAGGAGTTGATTGCTCTCTCCTCTGCTGAAGCTGAGTTTATTGCTGTTTGCATAGCAACACGCGAAGGACTCTACCTACAGGAACTATTGGAAGAAGCGAAGTTGACGACGACTACCCAGTTTACCCTACAGTGCGACAACCAAAGTGCAATTTGCATCGCGCATCAGCCTGGCTTCGTCAACAGGACGAAACATATTTCTCTACGTTACTTTTTCGTCAAGGATTAAGTCGAGAAGGGGAGGATGCGATTGGTCTACTGTTCGACCAACGAAATGGCTGCCGATTTTCTCACGAAGAAGCTGACGCGACAGAAGTTTCAATACTGTAACAAGCTTTGCGGGATCTT
The DNA here is from genome assembly GCA_027943415.1 of Closterium sp. NIES-67. Lineage (NCBI taxonomy): Eukaryota > Viridiplantae > Streptophyta > Zygnematophyceae > Desmidiales > Closteriaceae > Closterium > Closterium sp. NIES-67. The sequence goes on along the minus strand of BQMB01000851.1, from coordinate 275,466 downwards.
CAAGAAGTGACACTATCGAACTTCCAGAAATGAAGGGGAGTGTTGTGGTATATTTCATACTTAGCATTTCTGTAAGTTGTTTATCAACATATAGTGTCGAATCTTACTGTAGAAGAGAAGTCTGTAGGATGACGTCAGCAAATAGCGCTCGTCATAGGACAGTCGTTTCAGTCACGCGAACAGTCGCACCTCTTCATTATCATCTAGGGCGCATAGCGCGATAGTGACAAACAGGTACATTAGTGAATAGGTACTTTTCCTAGAGATATAAATCTTTGTTCTGTCCTATTTATTATCAACCTTGAGATTTCAACTTTGAGAACTTTGAGACTTAACTTCTATAGAAATATATACTCAGGTTCATTCTTACAAGACTTCCGCTGTCTTACTCGTCTACCATTCCAGCAAAGATCCTAGGCTAACGCTTGAGGTTTTCCAAGTGTTCGTGTTTGCAGATTCTATACTTAGTCTTCTGCAACACCTGTCAAAATATTACAGCCGCCACATTGCCGAACCTACCCACGTTCCGAGGTTATCGCCCTAGTCCGCCAACCTCTATATAACATCGTGCATTCATTGCAATAGCGACCTACCATATTCCCCCGTATATAAGACCCGCCGAAATAGTCACCCCATGGGTGGCATATGCGGGGGATAGCTTATGATATGGTGCATTTTTTATAGCACCCCCTTTTTTTAGAACGAATTATACATAACACCTCCCATCGAGGATTTGTTATTTTTACTGGACTAGCGTCAAGGTTTAGACATTAGACAACAGTTTTAACACTAGTTTAGAGGCTATCCGTTGTGCGAGGTAATTCTAGTGCATTTTCGACTACCTAAGCTAGCTACCAATACCATTCACTCAGCAGCACACACAGATTCGTCAAACAACCAGCTACATGTCCTAGCAGGTAAGTCAATAGTTAGTCTCTGTCGTCGTCCTCATCGTGGTCCTCTCCTGCATGCCACACCTCGGCATCTTCGTCGTCACTGGCGATGTCGTCCCAATCAAAGTCATCGGTCCAGCGGGACGCAGCCAGGCCCGCCAGAACCTCCGCCGCAAGCATCTCTAGACCTTCGTCGCCTTCGGCAGCTGATATCTCCGCCTCTGTCGCAACTTCTGTAGAGCTTGATGCTGCTGCTGCTGTGCGAGCTCCTGGATTCCCAGACGCCTCTGATGCTGGCGCGGCTGTTGCAGCTCCCGATGCACCGGATGATGAGGCAGTTGCTGCAGCTTCAATCTGAGCCTCGACATCGGGATCGTCCTCCTCTGAGCTGGGCGTGGCGGTCGGCTCCACATATTCCGACTCGTAGTATGGGTTCAGCGCCCCGCTCTCTTCCATTTCGGCATGGACGTCCTCCATGACTTCGACCTCGGCGTCGTCCCGCATGTGGGCGAGGATCACCTCGTCCTCCGTGCCGTCGGTCGCGTTGGAAATTCCGCGCGTGTTGAACGCGCGACAGATGAGTTCATCTGGCACCGCGGCCCATGCATCGGCAATCCACAGCAGCACGAGCTCGGCTGGCGGCTTGCGGAGATTCCCTACTGGGGAAAACACAACGACGAGACAATAGGCGGGGGCTTTAGGAGTAGTGGTGGAGAAATGCAAGGCATGGTTTAAAAAATCACGATGCGGGTAGAGGTTTTAAAGTCAAACAATGAAGAAGTTACTCACCAGCAAGGGTTGTGGACTCGCAGCCGGATTCTTCGAACCACTCGTTGTAGGACCTCCGGACATGCGCCTTGACGCACCGGTTTACCGCCACGTCTAGAGGCTGCACGATGGGCGTGTAGTCGCCGGGGATGACAGCCCTGGATACTGTAGCTTGAAGAGTCGCATCAACTGGGACACTCCCTCCGTCAGGTGTCCCTTGTACGAATCGAGGACCACCAGAGCCTTCTGACGGCCACCGCGCCGTGAGGGTATCGAGCGGAAAAACGGCACCAGGACGGTGGTGACCCAGTCCTTGACATGAGTCTCGTCCATCTACCCTTTCTCCTGGGCCTTGATCACAATTCCTGCACTAGCGCAAGGTAGGAAACATTAGGATTCGCCCTGGAAAGACAGTTACGGAAAATATGTGCAGTGGCGGCACAAAAAACAGGCACGAAATCCTCATCGGGCGGGACGCGGATCCGAGGTAGTGTCTTCCACTTGAAGATGACATACGGCTTCAGTTTCTTGCCACTTGCTGTGACGGCCAGCATGACGGTCAGCCTCTCCTTCTCGTAGCCGGCCGTGCGCACATGGACAGTTCTCGAGCCCCGGACTTCGAGTGTGGTCTCCTGCGACATCTCCAAGAATAGTGGCGTCTGATCCGCGTTTATGATAAGATCGTCGAGGTAGAAGTTGAGCGTGCGGAGCTGCCGAACGAACTCCCATAACTTCTCGACCTTCGCGTCACAGTCTGCCAAGGAAAATAATAATAATTAAAAAAATGACAAATAGGAAGTACGGTCATCAAACTACGAAGCACGATGAGAGCTAGAGCAGATGACGAGGGCAGGGAGTATTCGCGGCACGCCAAATTATGTACCTGCAGTCATGCGCTAGCCCATCTTCGTCTTCACGCGCTTCATTAGTCCCCAGCGCGCGCGGAACCGGAAGGTCCACCGTGACGAGGCGCGCCAGTCGATGCCGGGGTGGTGCTTACGCATGTACTTCCGACTCCATTTCTGCAGCGTGCCGATTGAGACCGCCAGCCCTCACGCGCGCTGGCCCAAGAACTTCTTGTACAGCTCATGCTCCATGGTGGGGTACTTCGCCTTCCTACCGAAGCCAATGAGGCGACGCCTGCAGCCAGCCGAGGCATTGAGCCGTGTCTTGTTCTTCTTCAAGTCACGAATCTGGCACGACTGCACTCCAGCCATCCGAGCAAGGGAGCGCTTCGACATCTCTGGGCCCGCCTCCAACTTCGCCAACCAGTACAGCTTCTCGGTTGCCGTCCGTGCGAGTCGCTTGCGATTCGTCCTGCGAGCCCTGGGGGAGGGAGGTGCAGCATCACGGTTACGAAGAGGCATATTACGACGCCGTTGCGCTTGCGGGAAACGAGGCGCGATAACGCGAGGAAGTGGGCGAGAAGGTTCAGGCTCGCGGTCGTCAGCCTCAGCCTCCTCCCAAAACAGGTCGTCGTCATCTTGCCAATCGTTGTCACACTCCGGGGGACGTGTGACCACCGGCAACGAGAGAGGTGGCAGAGCAGGGGGAGCCAGGGGCGCAGGAGGAGCAGGAGGTGCAGAGGGCGCTGGTGGCGCGGGTGGCGCTGGAGGAGCGGGAGGAGCGGGAGATGCAGGCGGATATCTAGGAGCCGAAGGAACTGGTGGGAAAGGACGGAGCAACGCCTGATTCCCGAAGGGTGAGCGATGAGCTCGCAAAAGTGACACACCACTAACTGCTGGAGCGGCCATGGGGGAAAATTTCGACGAGGGATAGCAAGCCATGCGAGTTTGATCGAGGCTAAGAGGAGCGAGGAGCAAAAATGACGATGCGGCAAGAGAAGGTTGGAGAAGAACCGGGGCTGACGCCCCAAGCCGAAGCGCGCACGGCTCTACAAGAAGCGATGAGACCATGCATGCTGGTCCCATCAAGAAGATTCCGTAAAGGAATCTGGTCGCGCACTTCAACCTGCTGCTGTTTCATTGTAAAAACACGGGATTCCTAGCCGTCGATGAAATCTTGTCAGTTGCAGGAGTGTGAGAGTACGACCCCGTTACACCACTTGGCCTTTTCTTATTTCCTTCCCTTTTCATTTCTCTTTTTACCGCATCTCATTTGGTTTCCTATTCTTCCTTTTCCATTAACCTTTGGTTTATCCTGCTAGTATAATTATATCACCGACCAGGCTTGGGATGTACTGGTGCGCTATATCTAGCGTAATCCTGCCGTAATCCCTTAAAGCCAATAGCCTCGCGTGGCTATACGCAGGGTGATTCTATCTTCTAGAAGGGTCTATTCCCTTAGGATAAGATAAACCTGGTTACCTGATGTACTCTGGAAGTATAATAGCGCCTTGTACTGATCGATAGTGCAACTTTTCCTCGACACATTCGATCCTGTGACACTTGGTAATCAGAGCTTTTCTCACTCGACCGCGCTCAGCTAAGCAGCAGCAGCGGGGATCCTGCCTCGAAAAACCGCCGGGGGCGACCAATTCGACGCCGATTCTGGTAAGCACCAGCTCCGCGATTTTCGAATTACCCCCTCCGTGCGTGTTTTGAACAGGATGACAACCTTCGACAACGCCGAGGTTACCCAGCAGCTCTTCGCGCGCATCGCAGCCCTTCAGGAGGAAATGCGAGCGGATCGCGAAGCGTGGCGAAACCAGTTCGAGCGAGTAACTCGACTCGCCGGAGCGCAGCACGAGACGACAACGGCGACGACGCAGCAGTCGGAGCAGTTTCTCGAGGCTCCGAAACCGCGCCCACCTGAGCCGTTCGATCCGAGCGATCGAAACTCCGACGCCCACAGATGGATCGCCGGGATGGAGATCTACTTCGCAGCCGTCGGATGGAGCTCGCCAGTCTGGGACGGTCAACGTGTACGACTCGCGGCGACACTGATGCGAGGGCCGGCACTCGAGTGGATTGGCGGCAACAGTACCTTCATCCACGGTGAAGCCGCGTGGCAGCAGTTCCGCGCCGACCTGCTGAAACGCTTCGAACCGATAAATTCGAGTTTCCTTGCCCGCGAAAAAATTCATCGCCATCGACAGTTCGGGAGTGTAGCACAGTACACGCAGCAGATGGAAGAATTTTATAACCGAATTCCCGACCTGACCGAAGGGGAAAAAGTGCAATCGTACCTCGCAGGGCTGAAGACCGAAGTCAAACGACAAGTCGCAGCGTCAAACTACGCGAGCTACAGTGACGTCGTTTCGGCAGCGGAGCGCTTCGACATGGTCAACGCCGGAGCACGACGGACGCACGTCGGCAGTACGCGAGAGGGCGACCGCTCGGCTCACCCCACGTTCGCCGACCCGATGGAAGTCGACAGATTCGAGGGGCGGCCACGTCCGAAAAACACCAACTACACGTGTGATTTTTGCGGGGTGCCGGGCCACCGAATCTTCGACTGCAACAAAATGAAGGCCGCACGCGCAGAGTATCGGGCACGCAACAGTGGCGGAAATCTTTCGACCAATCAGAAGACAAAAAACGGGAGTCGCCAGTGATTGCGGATCTAGCTGGCGAAAATAAAAAGATCCGAAAGCGGCCGCGGGATTCCGGGAAAATCAACTTCGACGAAGCTGATTCGACGCGAGAAGGAGGAAATGATGGGGGAAAATCTCCACCCCACGACCAGTCTTCGCCAGGGAAAATCGCCGAGGAAAAATACAACTCCGCGAAAAAAGACTCTGCCAAGACAGGGAAACTCCTTGAAGACCCAAGAAATTATAAGAATTCGTTAAAGTTATCTTATCAAGATGCTTTAATGAAAACTTATGATGTTCGAGGGGCTAGAGCCTTGGAGAAATTTCGGGAGGGACTCCAAAAGAAGCAGACAGCTGTGGAGATTATACCGGTACCGGACAACATGGGGACCAAATTAAGGAGTGTGGAAAGAAGCCGACCTTTCCACGGAGTCAACGTCCTCTCCCGACACCAGCCCACAACGACTACCCGCTCCCCAGGGAAGACGTCGGTGGAGCTGAAGCAGCTCAAGAGGAAGCTGGGGGTCTACAAGAAGCTGCACAAACCCCGAACTCCTTCTACGGATGCATCCAGTTCTTCGGCATCAATGACGCGCACAGTCGTCAAGGAAACTCCGGGCCCTGGAGAAGAGCCATTCTCCAAGCAGCCTCGGCCAGCTGCCAGCTCAGGAGTAGACAGCAACACCAAGGTGTGTACGGAATATTGGGATGTACCCTATGACCCAATCAATGAAACTATCTTTGGGTACTCCGAGCAACGACTGCCCCTCGTGCTCAAGGTCATCTGCAAAGGACGACGCCTCCAAGCACTCGTGGACAGCGGAGCGTCACACACCGTCTGCGACAAGGCAGTGATCGACCGACTTCGGGAAGAGTACAAGCCTTCAGGATTCTCTGCAACGATGGTGGACGGCAGCAAGTTACCAGTACACGGCGAAGCAGTGCTACATCTACAAATTGGACCACTGCGCTGGAGACCTGCACTCCCCATCACCAACATCAAAGGGCTTGACTTGATCTTCGGGCGAGACTTCCTGAAAAAATTCAACCCCGAGATCAACTGGGTGAACCGCACCGCAAGCATCTACAACAATGGACGGAGAGTACAGCTACCCAACTGGGACGATACTGGAGATATCCCAGTGGAGACACTCGCACGATTCGAGAAGGACGTGAAGCGGACCGACACCGGGTTCCTGGCGATAGCAACAGAGGTGGAGAATGACGGAGAGAAAGCCTCGGAAACTCCAGAAAAAATCAAGGAATTACTGAAGGAGTTCCAAGACATTCTTCCTGACGATCTTCCGAACGAGCTACCGCCATACCGAACACATCAACACGAGATTGTGGAGGAACCGGGTTCGAAACCGACCTTCCGAGCACCATATCGGCTCAGCCCTACGGAGCTGACTGACATGAAAAAACAGATCGAGTATCTCCTAGCCAAAGGACTCATCCGGCCATCTACTTCACCGTACGGTGCCCCAGTACTCTTCACACCGAAACCGGACGGAAGCCTGCGCATGTGCATCGACTACCGAGCTCTTAACAAGCAGACCATCAAGAATAAATATCCGATACCGCGAATCGATGACCTGCTTGACCAGCTTCGGGGAGCTACGGTATTTTCCAAACTGGATCTGCGGTCCGGATACTGGCAGATACGGATGACGGACAACTCTATCCACAAAACTGCTTTCCGAACTCGGTACGGATCGTACGAGTATTTGGTCATGCCGTTCGGACTCACCAACGCGCCGGCAACGTTCCAAGCCGAAATGAACCACATTCTACGACCACTTCTGGACGAATGCGTGGTGGTGTACCTGGATGACATACTCATCTACTCGCGCGACATGAAGCAGCACGTCGAACACCTGCGACGCGTCTTCGAAATTCTTCGACGGGAACGATTCTACGTCAAACTGTCCAAGAGCGAATTCGCCCTTGAAAAGGTCCAATTCCTAGGACACATGGTGAGCGCTCAAGGAGTTCACGTCGACCCCAAGAAAGTCGAAGCCGTACGTACGTGGAAGACACCCGAGAACGTGAAGGAGTTGCAGCAGTTCCTAGGCTTCGCTAATTACTACAACAGGTTCGTGCCACAATATGCGAAACTCGCGGCACCACTCACGAATCTGCTGAAGAAGAACACGCCCTACAAATGGGAGACGAAGCACCAGGAAGCCGTGGAGCAGCTGAAACAAGCACTAACGTCCGCACCGGTGCTCATCTTGCCAGATCCCGAACGCGACTACGTAATCGAAGCTGACGCCAGCGACCAGGCAGTGGGAGCAGTCTTAATGCAAGACCAGGGGAATGGACTGCAACCAATTGCCTACCTCAGCAAGAAACTGCACGGGGCAGAACTCAACTACCCGATACACGACAAAGAGGCTCTTGCTATCATCATCGCCTTCAAAGCGTGGAGATGCTATCTCGAAGGACGAAGAACGACCGTCTACACCGACCACTGCAGCCTGAAATATTTGAAGACACAACCCAACCTTTCCAGGCGGCAGGTCCGGTGGATCGACTTCCTCGAGACACACTTCCACTACGACATCGTGTACAAGCCCGGTCACAAGAACAAAGCAGACGCTCTCAGCCGGCCTGCGCACGTTGCCGCGATTCAGATCGAAGGGATGAATCCACTACTCAAGGGACTCTTCACCCACGGGTACGCCATCGACCCCGAAATTCCCTTGGCAGAAAAGCGACATCTGCTACAGTGGGACAATGACATCGCATACCGGAAGGGATCCACAAAAATCTGGGTACCCAATTACCCTCCTGTGCGCCAGTTACTACTCGAAGAATACCACGACGTCCTGTACGCCGGACACTTCGGTAGCAACAAGACGCTCACCGGTATCGCCAAACACTACTACTGGCCCCATATGGCAGACGACGTCCAGAAATTCGTCACCTCGTGTGATACATGTCAGCGGATGAAGAGCAGCAAGCAGAAAAAGGCGGGACTACTGCAGCCTCTTCCTGTCCCAGAACAACCATGGCAAGTGGTTAGCCTAGATTTCATCACCGGGTTACCATCTACCTCCAGCGGTCATGACGCCATCCTTGTCGTCATTGACAAGTTCTCCAAAATGGGACACTTCATCCCGACACACACGACGGCACGCACCGAGGAGACAGCACAGCTCTTCGTTCGTCATATCATCTCACAGCATGGCATCCCAACCACACTCATTTCCGACCGAGACCCCAAGTTCACCAGCAGGTTCTGGAAGGAACTTATGTCTCTTCTCGGGACCAAACTCGCCATGTCATCCGCATACCATCCGCAGACAGACGGACAGACCGAGCGCCTCAACCAAATTGTTGAGCAACTCCTCCGAGCAGCCTGCAAGGACGACATCTCCAAATGGGACTTGCACCTGCCCGTTCTCGAGTTTGCTTACAACAATGCTACACATGCCGCTACTGGACAGACGCCGTTCTTCCTCTGCTACGGACGCCACCCACTCACACCACAGAAACCGACAACATCAGCAACAGTCCAACCTGCACACGACTTCATCACAACCATGCATCAACTTTGGGATCGGACCCATAAGCGCCTCCTTGACATTCAACAGCAACAAAAGCGCCAAGCCGATCGCCATCGCAACGATCACACCGTCACGGTGGGAGACCAGGTGCTCCTCGACACCCGTAACCTGGACATCAACCACCTCCCATCTAAACTTCGACCTCGCTTCTGCGGGCCTTTTCTCGTTGAAGCACAAGTCACTCCTGTTACCTTCCGCTTACGCCTGCCAGCTACCTGGAAGATTCACAACGCCTTCCATGTCCAACTTCTGAAGCCCTATCGAGATCCTAACACGATCTTCGTGGGACGCCAGCCGCCGCCGCCGCCGCCCGTCCTCGTCCAGAACGAACCCGAGTACGAGGTCGAGTCCGTGCTCGCACACCGCCGTCGTCGGAATGGCACCGTGGAGCTTCTTATCCGTTGGAAGGGTTATGATCCTTCTGAGGACAGCTGGGTACCTGAGTCCGACATGGGTAACGCCCGTCGTCCTCTGCATGACTACCTTGTCAAGCAGGGTGTTACTTCTACCACCCAGCTTTGAGGGGGGGAAGTGTGAGAGTACGACCCCGTTACACCACTTGGCCTTTTCTTATTTCCTTCCCTTTTCATTTCTCTTTTTACCGCATCTCATTTGGTTTCCTATTCTTCCTTTTCCATTAACCTTTGGTTTATCCTGCTATTATAATTATATCACCGACCAGGCTTGGGATGTACTGGTGCGCTATATCTAGCGTAATCCTGCCGTAATCCCTTAAAGCCAATAGCCTCGCGTGGCTATACGCAGGGTGATTCTATCTTCTAGAAGGGTCTATTCCCTTAGGATAAGATAAACCTGGTTACCTGATGTACTCTGGAAGTATAAAAGCGCCTTGTACTGATCGATAGTGCAACTTTTCCTCGACACATTCGATCCTGTGACAAGGAGGCAGCTTTCCTATTGTGCTGGAAGGACCGGCTTCCTCGGATTGGCTGCAAATGCAGCACGTTATGACGTTATCGCCAGGCTGGCCCGAGTGGAGGTTAGGGATCGTCATCCAAACCTCGCTTAAGGTGTCATCTTGTACTGTGCATGTATCTCTGCATGTTACGCCCCAAATTCATTTTGCATGATACATAAGACATGGGCGTTATATTTTTCCAGCCTACTGTTAACACCCATTCGTTTTTTAACGAATTTTTGACAATACCCTAGGGTGTTATATACGGGGGAATACGGTATTTCATAATAGCTGGTATCAGAGCCCGAGCTTTCCAGGAACCTTCTGTTTTCCCATTTAATTAGTTAAGGATGGTCAGAGAGGATTAGCATGGCTGCACAGCAGTTGTCTTCGATCGTAAATATTTTTACGTCAATAACTACAGGGTGTGCGCTAGCTTCTGCCCCGTCCTGACCGCCATGGCCCCAGTAGATTTGACGCTTGAGGAACAGACGACCTCGACTGCTGCGAACTCTGCACGGGAAATTGTGGACATGCAAGCATGAATGGAGCAATTGAACAATTTCACAAGCGTCGTCAACAACCTCCGCGACGAGAACCAACGACTTCGCCAGGCGCAGGAAAGGCGTTCAGAGGAGCCGGGCGACGATGCACGAAGCGAGGCGGGTGAGCAGCAACCGTCACCAATGGAGCTGGCACGACTAGCGGCAACAGCCCCGCGCTCGACAAGTGGCGGCGTGAGATATCAGCAACCCACTCCTTTTGACCCAGCTAATAAAGGCGTGACGGTGCGGCAGTGGATATTCGCCATGAAATGCGGCGGGCATTCGAGACGATCAGAAGCGGATCAGCCACACGTTAACACTGTTGCAAGGGGCCGCCATACAATGATGGAAGGACAGCACGAGTGGTCCGAAGAATTCGGCGACGAAGACGTGGCAGACTTGCTATCTGGTGCGACCCACATTTGCACGTGGGCAGCGTGGTGCGTAGAGCTTCGCAAGCGGTTTGAGCATGCTCCTGACTGAGACAAAGCGCGCGAGACTTTACGCATGTGGAAGCAGTTGGGATCTGTGTCCGAGTACACCGCGTCATTCTTGACGTTGGTGGACAGATGTGACTACATGCACGAATTGGAGAAGGTCGACAGGTACATGAGCGGGTTGAAGCCTGAAATACAGTACCAAATAAAACTGCAACGCCCTGCGAAGCGGTTACAAGACTTCATCCAGCTCGCCGAAGCCGCTGATTTGCTCACGAAGTCGAGGACGAACTTCTACGACGGAGGTCGCCTTCGAGAACAGTACCAGCGTGCCACGATAAAAGGGGTGGACGCAGTGGATATTTATGAAGTTGCTCCGCAAAATACGGGGCTATGCTACCACTGTGGCCGACCGGGTCACATCCGACGGTACTGCCAAGAATTCATAGCCATCTAGAATTCTATGGGGAAGAAGCCGGAGGAGCGACCGGAGTGATCCCGATTGCTGCAATCGACCGGACCCGGACGAATAAGGGGGACGAAACTGCTGATCACCCTGTGTTGGTGGAGGGTAAAGTCAACGGAGTGTTGCTGAAGATTTTCGTGGATGGAGGCGCGAGTCACAGTCTCATACGGCTGGACAGGGCTAAAAATTTGGGTATTCCCCTACTCAAGTGTCTACCCGAAATTGACGCCCGACTAGAGGAGAACACCGCTGGCTATACGACAGCGAGTGGAGAACGCCGATTTTCATTGCGGGGAGCACGTAAAATTACGGATGGGGCTGATGGCGACTACACTCGACGGGTGCGATGTACTGCTGGGACGGGATTGGCTGCGACTGTACAACCCGAAGATCGACTGGACGACGGGCGGCTGCAGCATAAAACTCGATGGGATCTCCCGCAAGCTACCGAAATGGACGGGACCTCGCATGGGAAGCACCCAAGTCCATGTGATAACGTTCAAGTGTGCGATAAAAGCAGAAGCTGCAGCGTACGCCGTTGATCTTCGCGAGGTGCCATCGACGACAACAGCCGAAGTTATCGCAAAACTGTGCGAAGCCGAACCTCTGGATTTAGCGGACCTGATTCGAAAATACCCGGACGACCTGCCCGCTGGACTTCCGCCAAGCCGACCGGAACACCATCGCATCGAGTTGGAACCAGGCGCCCAAAACCGACAGTACAGCGACAATTTCGGCTCAACCAACCAGAACTGGAAGAATTGCAGCAGTAGCTGGATTACCTACTGACGAAGGGATTTATCCGGCCAGAAGCGTCCCCATACGCCGCCCCGATACTGTTCACACTGAAAAAGGATTGAGGATTCCTCATATGCATCGACTACCGCGCGCTCAACAGAGTCACAATCAAGTCGCGCTACCCGATCCCGCGAGCCGGCGAACTACTCGACCAACTTCGCGGAGCCAAGTTCTTCTCGAAAATCGACTTGCGAGGGGGTTACCGTCAAATTTGCGTCACCGCTGAAGATTGTCACAAGACCGCATTTCGCACCCGCTACGGCAGTTACGAATACCTGGTGATGCCTTTTGGCCTCACGAATGCGCCCTCGACCTTCCAGATGACCATGAACGGCGTTTTCAGGGAACTCTTGGATAAATGCGACATACTAATCTACAGCCGCAGCAGGGAGCAACACTTTCAGGATCTTGATGCAGTCTTCACGCTGCTGCATTAGAATCGCCTCATCACGAAAGGGTCTAAGTGCGACTTTCTTAAGCAGGAGTTGGAGTTTTTGGGCCACGTCGTTTCTACCGAAGGAGTGAAAATCGACCCCAAGAAAATCAAGACCATACAGGAGTGGAAGCCGCCAAGCAACATCAAGGAGCTGCAAAGTTTTTTGGCTTTCGTCAACTACGTTCGCCGATTTGTCCCCAATATGGCTGGGTTATCTGCCTCGTTAATTGACCAACTCAAAGATCACGATTGTTTTTGGTGGGAAGAGAAGCAGCAAGCTAAATTCGACCAACTGAAGATCGCCCTCACGTCGCCACCCGTCCTTAGCATTTCCGATCCGGACCATCCATACGAAGTCATCACCGACGCCAACGACATCGCCATCGGTGCAGTTCTCCTACAGGATTTTGGCGACGGATTACAGCCGGTCGCCTACGAATACGGAAGCTGCAGGGCGCAGAGAAAAACTATACGGTACACGACAAGGAAATGCTGGTGATCGTCCACGCGTTCAAGACCTAGCGGTGCTACCTGACAGGCGCTAACGTCACAGTGCGGACCAACCACAAATCCCTCCAGTACCTGCGAGCCCTACCGGATCTCAACCCGCGACAGATCCGATGGCTCGATTTCCTCGAGTAGAATTTCCACTACACCATCACCTACAAATGGGGCGCCAACAATATTGCCGATGCCCTGACTCGACCCACTGCCCATACCGCCGCCATACTAGTCGCCCAGACCAGCCCACTACTTACCAGACTATTTACCCACGGCTACAAAATCGACCCTTTCTTCCGCTCTGCTATCCATCAACAGCCTACCATCGCCACCGGACACTATTTTATTAAGCGCGATTTACTTCGTACCTTTTTAATACAGGAGTCCCACGATAACCCTACCTCCGGGCATTTCGGAGTCGACAAAACTATGAAGACGTTGCAGCGCAACTATTATTGGCCGAACATAGCCGACGACGTGCGCAAGTACGTGTCCTCCCGCACCGCCTGCCAGATCATGAAATCCTCTCATCAGCGAGCAGCCAGACTACTCCAGCCGTTGGATCCGCCCAAGCAACACATCACGATGGACTACGTGACGAGACTGCTAGCCGGTCCCAGCGGAAACGACGCCATTCTCGTGGTCGTTGACCGACTCACAAAAATGGCGCACTTCATCGCCTGCCAACAGACGATTACAACAAAGTAAGCTGCCCAACTATTCATCGCCAACGTCATTCGACTACATGGACTGCCTACCGCCATTATTTCCGACCGAGACCCGAAATTCACATCAAATTTCTTGCGCCACCTGTGGGACCAGTTCGGCACCAAACCACAGTTTTCCTCCGCTTACCACCCCAGACCGATGGGCAGACCAAACGAATCAACCAAACTATGGAGAAACTCATTCGGACTACCTGTACTGACCCCCAAACATGGGAGAAATCCCTTCCGCTAGAATTCGCGTATAATAACCCGCCCTCCGCCACAACCCATCAATCCCCATTTTTCCTCAAGTATGGACAGGACCCCGTAACCCTCTACCCCGAACATCGAGACACCCGTGCCTCGGTCCCAGAAATTTCCTGAAGACATTCTCACCGCTCGAGAAAAAGCAGCTGAGGCAATCAAGAAAGCCAACCTGGTCGCAAGCCGACAAGCGATCGCCATCGCCGTCACGTCACTTACAAAGTGGGAGATCTCGTCCTACTCGACACTCGCAATTTGCGGCTGCCGATCCCGAGCAAGCTCCGACCCAAATTCTGTGGGCCTATTCAAGTGACAAATATGGTGACACCTGTCGGTCCCAATGGACCCAGCTCGCCGCGTCGTTCCCAGCTCGCAGCGTCGGTCCCAACTCGCCACGCTAGCCGGCTCCGCCCCGCCGCAGCTCAAGGATGCCTAGCGCCTTCCTTCCCTGCAGTCACCTCTGCTGCAGGCTGCTGGCGATCTCGTGCTGTCCTCCCCCTCGTCGTCTTTGGTTGAGCCACGCCGCCGCTGCCTCGGGTGCCGCAGCCACCGTCGCCAGTTGCATCGACGCCGCCACCGCAGGTGCTGCCCGCCTGCCGCCGCCGCCGCCGCAATCGCCGACGCCGCTGTCGTCGCTGCCACCCGCCGTCGACGTCGCCACCTCGGTTGCTGAGGGGTCGACCGGCTGGTCGACGCCACTGCTGCTGCAGGGAATGGGGGTGCAAGGATGTGGGGATGCTGGGGGTGGGATGGGCTTGCCACTACCAAGCCTAGGGGGTGTGTTAAATTATATATTTTTATATATAATTGTAGGCTTGGTTATGCTACTGTATCCTACTGTAGAAGGGACTACCCCTCTTCTGGTATCTCCTCTTCTAGTCCAGACTCCTTCCCTCTCAACACTTTGCCGAGCCTAAAACCCCAAGCCACTTCAATGGCTCCTCCCACTCCTAGTTATCATTCTTTCTAGTCTTAACGATTTACCCTCTACAGTTGAGTTCAGTAACACCTACAAAGCCTACAATTATAGAACAAATATAATTTAACAAGATCTTCGTGCGGAATGGGGTAAATATATTAGGAGAGGATATGGAAATATGAACATTAAGAAAGCTTGCTTTCTTGTCATTTGCAGTAGGCTTCGTTCTCATTTTTAGTAAATGAGCTCCAACCCACATATTTTTAGTTGGAGAAGGGTGAGTAGCGCATTTAGACGCTGCCCAAAGCTTCAGTACAATCAGTTTAGCTTTCACAATACACAATTTTTGAAAAACACTGCGTGTGCTAAATATTATAATAATAGTAAAAGTCTACACAGCGAGCTTCACGGTGCGAGTACACCCTGTTGATTGCTCTCCAGTCGACATTCCCCCTCGACCCGGCAGCTCAAAGCCGCCTTGGACCGCGCGTTGGTCATGTTCCTTCGAACAAATGACAGCCCCGACTTTTGGGGCGCCGGGGGAGCTGAATTATTTGTCGTAGCAACGGAGGCTGCTTCTACGGCGGCGTTGGCGACGGCAGGCGGCAGTCGTGGCGGGATAGCGCGAACACGAACGAGCGGATTGAAGGTCACGCGGCGGTTTGCCGCCGGCCCGCCGCATTTCGGCTTTGTTGGCGACGCCAAGCATCTCGTCATGGGGGCGGGAGTGCTGTCGGCGCTGAGTGATTGCCCACGTCGCATGATATCGCCGCGTGGCGGATCCGTTTGACGCGGCGCCGAGCTCCCGCGGCCGGCGGCGTCCGGCTGCGGCGCTCCCCATTCGAGGTCCATGTCGAGAGACGAAAATGCGCGTCGTCGCACGACTGCGGCATTCGGGCTGCGAACGGGAACTGGCACAGCTCCGGGCCGCCACGAGGCGGCTCCAGACGGGCTCCTAGCAGTTTCAGCAGGAGAGCTCGCGCAATTCGCGGCGTTTGACGCGGCGGACGGGGAAGATTCTGCGGCGTCTTGATCCGTTGGGCTCAGTCTGCGCTCCGCCGCCCCGCCGGCGGTTCCTATGACACACGTCGGGCGCGTAAATCGACGGCGTCTCTGGTGGAGTGACATCATGCCCTCCGACGCCGGCAGCACCGGGTGCCCAGCAACGGGCCGTTGCATCCACTCCGAGTTGGCTGACGCAGCCCCGACGGGGTATGGGCCCACTGGGGCGTGACACATCGTCACGATGGAGAGACTCTAGTAGAGCGAGATGGCCTAGTGGAAGTAAAAGCGCAGTTCTTTCGAGACGGCGAACCTAGAAGAGCTGGAAGGGAAGAGTGGAAAGGTTGCGTGAGAGTTTGACTAGGTGACTCATGAAGTGCGAGGTTGCGTGAGCATTTCTATGGGGTGGGCTGAAAGTGATGCTCGATTTTGCCACACCCGGGTCCAGAAAGTCAAACACCCTAAGCAGGTCGGGGAATCAAGAGTCTGGTTCGGCAGCGGTAATCGCGCAGCTATTGTTGTAAGGGCGTGTCCAGCGCGTTCATTTTGCCCCAACACGAATTTTTGACGTTTTTTTAACACGCCGAAATATTGATTCGCCAAGTGTGAATGTGTTGAGGTACACTTACAGGATCAACAGCAAAACGCGCAGACACGAGCCCCGCCTGTTTCTCGACAAATGAGCGGGTGCGCAGCGCGCACATAACAGACTGACACGCGAAAACAGTAGGGTAGCCGAATTTTGCCCTTGGAAAGAGGCCTCGCCCGCTACGCATTACGAGCCGTGACTCCACCCAGGGGGGAAAAATGGAGGGCTCAATTTCCCCCTCGGCAGAGGAAAGAAACCCAGAAACACAGGACGAATTCCAATTCTTCTTCCGCTTTATTCGCCGTGATTCGCAAGCGTCACGAAAGCCTGGCGAAAGTAAGCGTTTCATTTTTCGCCAGCCAGGATTTGGAAGTTTCTGCCGTGTATATAATTTGGGTACGATTTTCATTCGGTTCGGAAACGTGCGGCCCACGTCTGTGGGTACGTTTGGAGGGTGTCCGCCAGAAAGGTCAATTTATCGTGCGTGTCCGAATGGACACGAAATTTCGAGTTACCAGGTCAAAAGTTTAACCTGATACGCAAAGTGAATAGTCAACGAGCACGCTGGACACTCCCTAAGAAGCACCGAACCGAACGGGTTAGCGCCGCAGCACGCGGCCAGGTACAGAAGGGAACTAGGGACGTTGCTGAGGTAGAACTGCAGAGGTTCAACTTGGGAATTTGATTGACAAACGGTGATGGGTGATCTGGCGTACCTGAACGAGGAAACGACATGCAGGGGGGCTGGGAGCAGTTGCCAACGCACAGACGAGCAAGCTGGCCCGCGGGGGAGCAATTTCCCGACATGCTTCCCCATAATTTATGTGAATCCCTCTATTAGAAAAAAACATCCTATTTGGGGGTACTCATCCTATTCATGCTCCATCTGATCTGCACAAATTCGCCTTGATCCAATTATTGATACCATTTCTGCCTTACCATACCACTAAACCAAACCAAGCATAATTTGTGTAAATTTTATTCATGTGTAACCACGGGCGACTTTTGTTTCAACTCTGGCTTTCACTGACTCACCTTCTCTGCTCACTGTGCATGCGCCTACCCCGCGTCACCTTCTCCTTTCCTGGACTTTTCTGACCACGGCCTGGGGTAGGTTTTTTGGTAGCTCGGACGGTTTGGTCCCCTTAAAAACCCCTGTAAACCCCGAGACGAACCAAATACTGCTCGGATGAATCAGGGTCCGAGCCGAAAAGGGCCTGAGCGCCAATACTTCGATTTGGCTAGCGGGTTCGGCCTCGCTCCTGCGGCGCCACGGCGGTGGGGAAGAGAGAAGGGTAACTCACATACCTAACAGGGGGACTCAATCAGAATGAGATAAGCCCGGCTTCCAGCAAGGGGGGCTCCCGAACGTACTGGGCTTTGAGAGGTGTGGGGCAAGATTTGGGGGAGGGAATTGGGGAGGGCGGAGAGTTGGGGCAGGGGCAAAGTTGAGGCCAAAAAAAGGGGGTGGGGGGTTCTGGTTGTGGGGGGGGGGGGGGGCGGGTGGAAAAAGGTCTGGGTCGCCCTGGAATTCCCCCGGGTCAGTACGGATCCCGCGAAATTCCCCCCTGTGTGAGTTCGGTCTGGCTGGAAAACCCCTATGCGAAATACGGGTTACGCTGAAAAACATCTCCTCTGATTTTCAGTCGATAAAGGAAGATTACCCTGTTATTTTCAGCCCTGTTTCCGACCACAAAAGTGACAAGGGCTTTACGGCCAGCGCAGCATTGTGCACTTCTCTTCCACCAGCAAGCAACAGTCTGGAGGAGGAATTCCAGCTCCTATGTACGCGCTGCACTCTAACATAAAGCATCCAATGAGGGCGCTTGCTGGCATGGCAAGGCCCTCTGGGCGGCTCGGACCATGGCCTTTGCTAGTTTTTCGGGACCCTCCGACAGAAAGAGTGCCTCTCCCAACGTTCCCTGACTCGGACATCGATACTCGCCCAAAACGAGGGACAAGGGTGAGTCATGAGACTCGGATTCAGTGCTGGTTGGAAAATCTTGATGTCCTGAGATCTGACACTAGGGCCTTTTCGAAAGGCGCCCGGGTTAGGGGAGGGGCGAAAGAGAGGAGTGGGATTGCCATGAGGCTGATCCAGGGGTGGGGGGGGGGGGGGGGGGAGGGGGCGGGGTTTAGTGGGGCCCGGTGAGATTTGGCAGCTAACACATTGCACCCGCCATAAACCCTCATGCACAAAAGAAGGTGACTGAATAAACGTGCTGGTCGATTGGTCAAGGGGATTCCATGGGTTCATCTAGAAACTGCCCTGTACTGTACCCAGAGGCACCGCCATGCTGGAAACAGATGTCACAAGAGCCTCGACTGTAGTTGACTGTTTCTGTGTACAGAACAAGGCAAGACAGATGCGACAGGTCCATCTGAAAAGCCTTGACTTAGCGGAGAAGACAGCAGGTCCGTCCAAAGGGCCACTTCAATTCATATTAGTCAGGAGAAATTGCCTTGTCAGTGACTCCTTCCGACAACCCAAAATCATCTTCAGCCGCACCCTGGTACACCTAGCCCGCGGTAGTTTACACCCTGAAACTGGGCGGCAGAAGAATTTTTGTCTCCACCCTGACCATTTTTGAGTGCGTAGACAGTACCACCTTGTCCCTACGGCCTAAGCTTCGATGACTCCACGTGGGCAACAACTTTTAGCACTGCCTAAGCCGACATCGGGTTTCCTAACTTGAGAAATACTAAATCGAGCAGGAAACGTTTCGTATAGAAACCCAGGTTCAAATTATTTTTCAAGGGTATCAAAATCTGGTCTTTGGGAGCTGCTTTCGGGGAGTGAATACCCTCTCGACGGCACCCCCTGTGAAAATACTGGGTGTGAAAATACCGCGGGCTAGGAGTAATAGTGAAGTACCCTTACTGCATCGGGACTAGGGAGACAGCTGGAAATAGCTCTGGAATCTCTCATTTGATAACCCTCTTGGGACAAGGGTTGGTAGGAAATCCCTAGTACATGTGTCACAACTTGTGAAAAAAGCAAGAAGCTCTTAGGGGTCGCGTGATTTCTACCTCAGACTCGGAAATTGTGGGGGTTTATAATGTATAAAGAATGATTGTAGGTTTTTTTTTACAAAATCTCTTTTGGCACGCAATGGTGCACAAAAGGGTGAAGTGAGTGAACCGTTACTGACTATAAGGCAATGGTATTTCCTTATCATAACTTTTAGAATGCGTACATTACTCAAACGAGGTTACTGCGCAGCTTTGCCATTAAGCGGTCCCTAATGCGGCCGCATGATGAGCCGCATGCATTATCGCCCGCCTTGCTGTTGCATGCCTAGATCTGGGCGCTTCGCGCCAATTTACGAGTCACACGTCGCAGCTCTGCCGAGCCACGACCGTGTGCTTCTATACTAACTATATCCATGCTCCCTACTGTTTTGAAGTTGCCTGAGTTGTATTGTTTCCTCGTTATTCAATCATTCGACCCATGCTCTTTGCACCAGGCCATCAGAGCCAACGACCCTCAGCCTTGCGCTCTAGTTACGCAACAATATCGATACTTATGGAGGCTGACGCCCTATGCATACTGCATATCCGCTGTCCTCGTAACATTTATCGTAAAATGTCTACAGCCACGACAGTGTTCGCAGTGCCAGCGTGCCGAAAGCCGCCCAAACTTTCCGCAAAATGGTGGATCTGTCGGCGTCTACCGCCATAACTCCTGAAGAAAGGGCGGCATCACTTAATGAAGTCCCTCTTACTCACAAATTGTGCCAGCAGGAACTGGCACGTCTGCGAGCTGAAAGGCCCCGAGCTGAATCTGAGCTATCTTCACTTCAGAGCCGACAGCCGCAAATACGACACGACGACAATAGCACCAACGACAAATCAAGGTCAACATGAGCAACTAGCCCAGCAGCGTTCCGCAATACCTGGCGACAATCAGCGACCATATGCGGCTCAACCGAGGGTTCGACGAACAACCTGCCATCGGTTGTTGGACGGGCGGAAGTTGGCGATAGGACGAACGTAAACATGCCAACTGTGAACTGCCAAGGACGAACAAACGTAAACCTACTGCCTCCAATTACCTCTCTGACTGGCTTGCAAACTGCCAACGTCAACATGGTGCTAGGAATTCTCAAGACGGAGAGGCCATCCACGTTCGACCCGAGCCAATGTAACAATTTGTCCGTCAATGGGTGGATCTTTCACCTAAATGTCACTTACGACTGAAACCTCGTCCACGACGACGCGCAGAAAATCCGATACGCCGTGTCGCTCCTACTTGGACCGACTATGGATTGGTGGCAGCAGATAATTAAGTCGTAGATCGGGCCGTGTCGCTCCATGGACTATGGATTGAGTCTGATACGATACCGCACGTGATCGGGCATTTTCGCGCAACCAATTTCTGGGCTGGAAGTTATTGCGAGGTGGACGAGTACAACATGTGCAATCGTGGTGCGCGGGGATTCATCGCCGCTTCGAACACGTCAACACAAACAGTCAAGTGTGTGGCCGCCATCGCACGTGGCGCCAATTCGGATCGGTCCAGGACTACACTATAGGCTTCAAGAATCTATGCGACCAGGTCTGCTACATTAACCCTGACAAAAAGTTCAACAAATTCATCAGGGGACTTCGACCAGATCTGCGCAGAGAAATACAAGTCTGAGAAATTACATATTTGATCGAAGCGTAATTTAATTATATAGTACACGGGATGTAAGAACGTTTCCTATATGTCACGCTTTCATTTCATTTGGGAAATTATTATGCATTTGTGCCTAAAAATGATTTGATATGCCTCCAGTCTGTTGGATTGACCCAGCGTCGTAAATCATGGCCCCAGTTGAATCCTATATTCATTGGCATCACGCTTATGATCGCATAGAGGTCTATCCTTGGCTCGATCACGAGAGTCAACCTAGAGTCCAACGAGGGGGGGTGTCCAAGAGTCCCGCTAGGGTTACCCTTGAGATCATCAGGGAAGGGTTATAGGCCTCTATGCTTGGAGGGTTATGGGCGCTCCGACCCGCTACTTAAACAAGCCCTTTTAGTTAAGTGGTAGGCGACTGAGTTTCTAACACTTTGGTGTCGAGAGACCCACTAGGGTTGCCCTAGAGATCTTTGGGAGGGCCACAGACCTCTATGTTACGAGGAGAAAAGTTGACTAGAAAGGAGAGGCACAAGGGCGTACCTAAGTGTTGTACCCTCTGTAATTTGAACCCTAGCCAGACTACAATGTTTATATATATTCCTAACAAACACACACACCCACACACACACACGCATACACACACATGCATACACACACACACACACACACACACACACACACACACACACACACACACACACACACATACATACACATATATATGTATGTATATGAACTCTAATACAAGGCAGAGCCTAACAAGAAATAGTAATACAAGGCAACACTACTAGTCTGGCCTCTGGAGTATGTAACAAAACAACTCAGGGCGGCACTACAAGTCTGGCCACTGAGACAAAGGCCAAAGGGCCAATCAGCAAGTGTAACAAGACGGCCTGTATAGAGTAACATCTACAAAGCCAGTAAAGCGGAGATGAGGATACAAGCAAGGGAGAAGCAACAGGAACTAGACCAAGCTGAGTACAGAACTACTGATGTTCATAAGGCCTTAGGGCCTTGGTGAAGATATCAGCAGTGTTAGCATCTAGGGCAGTCCCTTAGATCTGAGGCAAAATTTCCTCATTCATGGTTTTTTCAAAGGGTTTTTTTTAATTAATTTATTAATTAATTTATTTATTCATTCATTCATTCATCTAAAGCAGTAGCCCTGTCAGGACCTGAGTGTCTCTAGGTTGTCAGCCCATGGCACATCTGTGTGTCCAGTGAGGACTGACTTGCTCCCGACCTCCCAGCACAAGCCCCTGTCCCGATGTACTCACCAGGTACCGCAACACCCTCTTGAAAGCCAACCTGAGCTCACGTCGTTGTCTGCCACTTGCAACAAAGCGAGCAAGGATACTAAGAGGGTACGCTAGACCTGGTCGAGAGCACGTCATCAGGTACATGAGGCACCCCACCAACTCTGCGTATGGAACTCCAGGCTCGACCTGCTCTGCTGAAACAGAAGTAGAGAGCTTGTGGTCCACGAGCAGAGGGTTTGGTTGTGTTGACGAGAACTGAAAGCCGAACCGCTAGAGGATCTGTTGCACCAGATAAGACTGGGAGAGTATAATTATGCACACTGCAGAGTCACGAGAGATCTTCGACCCCTGAGAGTGCCGCAACTCTCCTAGGTCCGTACAGGCATGTCGCTTGAGCAGCTCTTTCTTCACGAAGGTCATTAGGACTCTGTCAAGAGTAGCAAAGATAAGGTCGTCCACGTACACTGGTATGTAAAAAAGAGTCTGACCAGTACGAACAAAGATTGAGGGGTCAGCAGAGGACGGGAAGAAGTGGAGAGTCGCGAATGTAGGGAGGAGCATATCGTGCCACTCACAAGGCACCTGACGCAGACCTTAGATAGGACGGCGCAGGCTCCAATGGGTCCCAGGAGCGAAGGAAGAAGAGTAGTCATCTTCGGGGTGGAAGAGAAGGTCTACAAGAAGTCCACCCCCATATGGCGCCTTGAATTGCGGCGGCTCTCTAGGCGGGCGCTTCACCTTAAATGGAAGTGGAGCCTAGTCGAACATAGTCGACCAAGTGGATCGCATGCTCCACTGGGTCGACTAGTCGATCCGCATGCCATCGACTATGTTCGATCGAGGTGGACGAAGTGGGTCGACGTAAATGCTAGTGGAACTATAAGATGCCATCTTTGCCTTCATGGCATGTATACACTGGGCTGCCCAGGCACCAGAGACCGCCTCAGCGTGCGAGCGTGGGGTAGGGCTGTCCAGGGCATCCGGATCACCCTGAGGGGACACAAGCATGGCGCAAAGATGAGGTACAGCAGCCGCAAGGAGAGCTAGCTCGTAATGCCTATCCTCTAGAACGTCACTCCCAAGGGCAGGTGCATCCCCGACGGACGGAGGACAGGCAAGGTCAGTGACCAGAGCAGAAGCGTAATCAAGGCGGTGGCTCTCGACAAAGTCAGCAACAGCAGCGACTAGGGCAAAGACACCCTTAGAAAGAGCAGTAGGGTCAGTAACAAGAGACGCAAGCAAGTTGGAGACGACTTGACGAGCATTGCGAGCAGAGTTAGAGAAAGAACAAAGGACAGCAGGAGCAATTATTGGGGAGGTAACGGTAGGACGAATACTAGAGGAGCAGGAGAACGAAGGGCCATAGGGTGGACACTACCACGAGGAGAGACATGACGACCACCAGTTGGGTACGACGGGGGACAGGGGACGGGTGAAAGGACAGTGGACGGAGAAGAGCAAGAGGGGAAATGAGCCGGAGAGGAGTTCGGGGAGGGGTGGGGGGGGTGGGGGACAGTAGGCCATAGACAGGGTAAGGCGGGAGGGGAGGCACTATAGGTGGGATGGGTGGGCGGTCAGGGGAACAGCACCCCTAGTACTAGCACCCCCAGAGTCAGCACCCCCAGAACCAGCACCCCCAGAACAAGCACCCCCAGAACCAGCACCCACAGAGTCCACAGCTCCCGCCGCTGCTGCTGCTGCTGCTATGGAGGCAGCCGGGGAGGCTGCTGAGGTGCTTGGGGCATTGGGGCTGGGGGGAAGGGCGCCGCAGCTGCGGCCGGTGCACCCCCAGCCATGGGGCTAGCAGACTCCCCTGTAGACCCAACCGAAGGGAGGGGAGTGGCGTGGGAGACACCTGACAGTGCCAGGCGAGGTGGGAGGGGAGCGGCGGGTAGTGCAAGAGTGAGGAAGAGAGGTGGAGGAGGAACACG
This sequence comes from Closterium sp. NIES-67, assembly GCA_027943415.1. Classification (NCBI taxonomy): domain Eukaryota; kingdom Viridiplantae; phylum Streptophyta; class Zygnematophyceae; order Desmidiales; family Closteriaceae; genus Closterium; species Closterium sp. NIES-67. Next base: position 251,337 of record BQMB01000851.1, on the reverse strand, counting down.
AGTGCCATGGTGAGGGAAGCGGGTGTAGAAGGAGAAGGACTCGGCGAACGTAGCGTCATGAGAGTGAAAGAAGCGGTGTTGTCCCAGGTGGTGGAATAGCAAGGCAGGAGCATCGCGCGGGAAAGAAGGAGCGTCGAGCGGGAAAACGAGGAAGACACAAGAGACAGTGCGGGCTGAGAGCTTGTCCGCGATGGGGGCGTGGACGTGAGCCAGGCAGCCCCAGACATAGAACACCGATGTGTACGGGGAGACCCAGTCCAGAGGAGGGTCAGCAAAACCTGTGACAACGAGGAGCGAGGCCACATCTTAAGCTGGTGAACCACATAGCGCATCGCGAACAGCCACTGAAAATGGGGGGCACTGGCATAGACCATGGAGGTGCGGGCCACCTCCATGACCACGCGGATGCATCGCTCAGTGACCTCTTTCTACTACGACGAGTCCAGAAAGGTGAACTTCTGGGTGATGCCCCCCGCATGACAACACTGACCTAGACGATTGGAGGCGAAATCACCACCTTGGTCGGAGTGAAGACAGAGCACAGGCAAGGAGCGCCAGATTGCGGACGATACGGAGTCATGAGAGGAGGGCATCAAGCATGTCGACCTTCTGCTCCAATGGGAAAACCGTGATGAACTGCGTGAAGTTGTCGACGAACACTAGGAAGTAGTGCTCCCCACAAGGCCCCCGGGAGTGCCATGTGATGCAGACGTGGGATAACAGGGTGACCTAAGTGGTGGTTCTACAGGAGTGCCAGGTGGATGAGGGAGCGACAGGAGCAGAGCGCGGCAACCTGGGTGGACGCAGCTACCAGGGGGGACTCTATGTGTAGTGTGAAGAAACCGGACGCAGGGTCGCGATCAAAGGTGACAAGACGGGCCCGTGGTGGCGTTTGTATAAGCCGCATATCTCTTGCGCCCAGAAAAAGTGGTGGTGACACCGAGGTCCCGGATATGGCCGACACCAACCATGTTCATCGAAAACGTGGGAATATGCAAGCTGGTAAGGGAGCCAGACAGGACAGCCGGACAAGGGAGAACAGTGGTACTACGAGCTACTACTGTGGTAGGCGAGTTAGCCAAGGAGACCAGTACCGGTGCAAGAAATGGTGTGAGTGGAGTGCGGTCTCGGAAGAAGCAGTGGGATGCGCCGGAGTCCAGTGTGAAGGAGAGGGCCGCCGTAGTAGGGGCGGGGGGGAACATAGTTGACATGTTCAGCAACAGAGGCTCCTAGACTAGACACAGCAGTGGGACCTAGACCCCCAGGCTCCCGGAACTCCAGAGAAACCACGCGGGCCCCAGGGAAGCGACCGCCTCCAGGGCCCGACCTGCAAGGCCTCCACTATGCCCAACACCCCCAGGTCCCCACTATGGCGGCTGTCACTCTTGTTGCTGCTGCTGTTGCTGCTACTGCTATTGTGGCGGCTGCTGCGGCCGCTGAGGCTGCTGCAGCTGCTACTGCGGCTACGGCTCTGGGCAGACAGCCCTGTAGCGTACCTTGAGGGCATGGGTGCGACGGGCTCACCAGTAATGTGGGCCTCTAAGAGCTCGCAGTCCACGTGCTGGCTCATCAGCTGCCAGCGGAGGGTGAGAAGCCAGAGAGCAAAGTCGACTACCCAGCCTTCGGCATCCAGCTGAGGGACAGACCCAGACGAGGCCGTCATGCCGATAGGGAAGGCCGCGAGGAACTCCAAAAATGAGGAGGAGACTAGAAGGAGGCACGAGGGGTTGCAAGAGCATGAGCGGTGGTAGCGGCAGTGGTGGCTGTGGACGGCGCGGTGGTGTGGCAGCTGCGGGGTAGCTGAAAGGCGGCTGGATGGCAGCTGGCGGCTGGAAGTCACAAGGCAGCAGGCGTCCAGTGGTTGGCAGAAAGCAGGAGCTGGCGGCAGAAGTGAGCGACAGACGGAAGCAGCAAGCGGCAGGCCTATGGCAGTGGCAGGTAGGCGGCATGCGGCAGCGGCAGGCAGGCCGCAGCGGCAGCTATAGTGGCAGCGGTGGCAGCACGAGCAGCGGCGGCGGCTGTAGGAGCGGCGGAGGTAGCGGCTATACAGTAGCTGCTGGAGTTGCGGCTGCTGAAGTAGCTGGCAACAGTGTGCGGCAGCGGGCGGCAGCTGGTGGCAGTGGCTAGTGGCCGGCGGCTGTCGGTTAACTGGCAGCTGGTGGTGGGCCAATGGCTGGCGTGCGGCTGTTAGGGACTAGGGAGCTGGCTGGCGGCTGGCTAGCAGTTGGCGGTTGACGGCCGGCTAGTGAAAGGCGGCTAGTGGCGAGCTGGCTGCTGGCCGGTAGCCGGCTGGTATTTGGCGGCGAGCTGGCGGCTAGCTGGCTGGCGACTGGCTGGCTGCGAGCTGGAGGCTGGATGGCGGCGAGCTGGTGGCAAGCTGGCGGCTGGCTGGCGACTGGCTGGCAGCGGCGGCTGGCTGGCATCTGGCGGCTGGCTGGCATCTTGCGACTGGCTGGCAGCGGGCGGCTAGCTGGCAGCTGGTTGGCGGCAGGCTGGCAGCTGGCGGCAGGTTGGCAGCTGGCTAGCGGCTGGCTGGCGGCTGGTTTGATGGTGGCTGGCGGTTGGCTGGCTGCTGGCTGGCGGCGGGCTGGCGGCGGCGAGCTGCAAGCGAGCAGTTGGCGGTGAGCTGGCGGTGAAATGCGGGCAGTGCAAAGGCAGGGCAGTGGCCTAGGACTAGATCATTGGCTAGGACATAAGCTAAAGCCTAACCCCGGCAAAGGATGTAAGCTACATTGGGAGGGGAGTGGGTAGCGCCTAGGGCGGAAGCGTGGCGGCTAGGAGTGAGACATAGCTCGATACCATGTAACGAGGAGAAAAGTCGACTAGAGAGGAGAGGCACAAGGGCATATCTGGGTGTTGTACCCTATATAATATGAACCTTAGCTAGACCACAGATATTCCTAACAAACATGTATATATAAATGCTAACACTCAATGCCTGAGGGGGTTCAAGGCGCGCTGACTCGCTAACAGAAATAAGCACTTTTAGCACAACGGTTAGCAGGTGTGCTTTTGAGATGGTATCAGAACTAGATGTATTGGGTTCAAATCCCAGTATGCACCAGTAGGAGTGCCAGGGTCCTCCGCCCACCCTAGTGAGGGCGGGTGTCAAGAGCAGGCCCCACAATATCAGGATTTTTGCATTTTTTTTTCAGGGTGTTTGCTTGTACCGACCCTGATGAAAAAAGTTTTTTCATTATTGAACCCTGTTGAAAAGGCCCTTTTTTTTTTACGTATGAGACTGATGTTTCAGCGTGTTTTTTTTTTCTTTTTCTTTTTTCCTTTTTTTTTTTTTTTTTTCTTGTAGACACTGATGCATCAGCGCACTAATGGGGATCGACACTGAACCAAACACTTGTGAGACTTACGGAGTTTCCCCCGTGGTTGGCGCATGATCCCCTCCCCCCCAATCCTCACCCCCACCAGGTCGCAACAAAAACAATTCGGCTAAGTCCTCCAACCTAGGGACATTTCTCCCCCACACCCCTCGCAACTCCGATATTCGACGAAGTCCCCACAACCACTAACATTCCTCTCACACCTCCCGCAACCCGGAAAATTCGTGAAGGTCCCCAAAATGAGAAACAACTCTCCCACACCTCACGTAACCCAAAAAAAACGGTCAAGTCCCTTGTAGCCATGAAAAATCCTCCCACAAACCCCCCCGACCAGCAACCTTGCCGATACCCTACTTTTGCATCGATGCTGAAATGGGGTAACGGGAAAACCATTCCTACGCTGATGTTTCGAAAAAGCCCCCCCCCCCCCCCCCCCCCCCCCCCGGCTGTCGACTACTTTTCTTTTCCCTGACAGCCCTGATTTTTCAGTGCCGAGAAGTTGGAAATCCTGAAATTCTCAGGGTGCAAAGAACGCGATCAGGGTTGCCTTCAACAACGATCATCGGCATACCCAAATTGCTGCATCTTCTCCAGCAGTGATGATTTCATTGCTGGGAGGACGGAAAGTAGTAGGCAGGGTCTTCGCTAGCAGTATGAAGTAATATATGGCTGGCGTGATTTTGTTTTTCTGATTTCCCAGACGCTGTGAAACTACTAGCTCAAAAAAATCACACTGCCCACGGCTCAATTGAATGGGAGGAAATCGAAACGGAGAAAAGGCAGAATCGAAACTGAGGGGGAAAAGGGGAGGGATCAAAACCGAGATGATGGGGGAAGGAAAACGGAGGGGGGGGGGGGAATCAAAATGGAGGGGAGAGGGGAAACAAAACGGAGGGGGAGGAGGGGGAGCGAAAATGGAGGGGGATGGGGGAATAGAAACGGATGGGAGGGGGGAAGCTAGGGAATAGGGTGGTCGGAGAATTTCGCGCCATAGCAATGCCCTGGCTGGGAGATATTGATTGTTAATCACTATCGACCATCGAACGGTTTAAATATGTCGAAACGATCGCATTCGATCGTGACCATCACATTCTGATAGACTTCCCGTTGATAGACCTATTTGTTGGCGAGAATTTCCCGATGTTATTAGAAGCGAAATTTCCTCCGAGGGTTTTCTAGAGCCCGGTCTGACACTAGTGTCGTACGGGGGCACCCGAGGTGGAAAAAAAATCGCCTCGGGTCTTCCCGAACCTGACAACTGTTTGACAGGAAACTCACCCTTAGCTGCAAATTTAGCGGCATTCGAGTGGCACGAAAAGATTCCCGATCAATCACATTTTTTTCTCGCCAATCTACGACTCCCATTGCCATACAGTTACAACTCATTTAGTTTTCTTTTTCGTTCTTGCACGACCGTCAGAACCACAAGACCCGCCATTCATTCTGTTAACCCCGCAACTCCTTCAGCCTCGGGTAGGCTTTGCGTCAAATTCAAATTTACTCTCTTTGCCAAATCAGAATTTCTTTCGTACACGACCCTGATGGGAAAGAAAATTTTGGCTAGGCAACACTGATGAATCAGCGTAATTTTTTTTTAGGAGGCTGATGGAAAGTTTTATTTTTTTAACATGGCACTGAGCAATCAGGGTATTCTAAAACCAATCATGGGGCTTGGTCCAGAGACCTACTTGGGTTGCCCTAGAGATCCCCGGGAGGGTCCCACTCTCAGAGTATCATATTGAATAGAATGAGAGGTACAAGGGAGTTCTGTCTAAGGGGTTGTACTCTCTATTGGACTGCACCGATAACCTATCAATATTTGTTTAACAAACCGGCTAGATGAGGGGTAGTGCAAGTCAAGAGACACGCAGCTCAGGGTGGCACTACTAGTCCAACCTCTGAGGCAAGTGTCCGTAGACCTGTCAGCAAGAGTACAAACCAAACAAGCGCAACCCAGGGCGGCACTACTAGTCCAGCCACTGGAACAAGGGCAACAAAGCCAGTCAAGACAATATAAGGAGTAGTACACAATCAACGTCATAGCAAGTGAGAAGCTACAGGAATGAGACCAAGCTGTACATAGTGTCGTTGATGATCTTTAGGCGCAAGCGCCTTAAGAATAAGACTGGAGACTAAGTGTACTACACAGGCCTAGCGGCGCTGTTGTAGCTCGCGCACGAGGAAGTACCGCAGCTAGATGTGCTTCGCTCTACCCTCCAGTCGAGGCTCCTGTCACAGGAGGAATCATGGCTCTGTTGTCAGCATAGAGGACCGGGGCAGAGCTAGGCCGCTCACCTAAGTCTGTGAGCAAGAAAGTTAGCCAGCGGAGCTCCTGTGCCGCCATGGCACCTGTGTATATCTCAGCCTTCTAGCTAGACTGGGCCAGAGACAACAAGCAAGTGGACCTCCACGAGATGGCACCTGCACAAAAGGCTAAAGCAGTAGCCCTGGGAGGACCTGAGCGTCTCAGCGTCGTCTGCCCACGAAGCGTCTATGTGGCCCGTAAGGACCACTGGCGCGCGTCCTCCTAGCACTAGCCCTATGCCCGATGTACTTGCTAGATAACGCAAAACCCTCTTAGCGGCCGACGAGTGCTGCGATCGGTGTCTGCTTGTCGTTACAAAGCGAGCCAGGATGCTGAAAGGGTATGTGAGATCTGGACGAGTGCAAGTCATCAGGTACATGAGGCAACCCACCAGCTCTGCGCACGGGCCACTTGACTCTACTGAATCCTCAGAGACTGGAGCTGAGAGCCTGTAATCTACTGGCAGCGGTATGGGCTGTGGAGAGGAGGTCTAAAGACCGAACCTCTGAAGGACCTGGCGCACCAAGTGTGACTGTGTGAGAGTGATGGTGCGCGCTACTTTTTCCCGGGAGATATGCAGGCCAAGGTAGGAGCGCAAATCTCCTAGGTCAATGCAGGTATGTCTCCTTAGCAGCTCGGCCTTCACAGAAGCCAGTGCGTCCTTGTCTATAGTAGCGAAGACCAAGTCATCTACAAAGACGAGGATGTAGAACGGGGTGTGGCCTGAACGAACGAAGAGCGACGGGTCTGCAGCGGACGGGAAGAACTGCAGGTCAACTAACGTAGCAAGAAGAGTGTCGTGCCACTCTCGATATGCCTGCCGCATGCCGTAAACCAGGCGCCAGAGGAGCCACTCGGTCCCCAAGCCGAAGGTGCCGGTAAAGCCTGGTGGGCGATGCGAGTAGACCTGCTCGTGAAGGCTGTCCTGAAGTAACGCTGTCGAGAAGTTGAGAGAGTGCAGCTCATAGTCACGCTTCGCTTCTATGTGTAGTAGTGCCAGAAGAGTGGTCATCTTCGGGGTCGGGGCAGAGGTATGAAAGAAGTCAACCCTCTCGCACTGACTGACTGCCATCTCCACGTCCATGGCAGCTATCCACTGAGAGGCCCAGGGCCCCGAGGTTGCCTCTGCGTAAGTGCGAGGAATCAGGATGGCACGGGCGTCTGGGTCACCCTCAGGGACTAGCAGCATGGAGCAGAGGTGAGGCATGGCCTCGGACACGAAAGCAAGTTCGTACTGCCGGTCCTCCAAGATGTCATTGCCAAGGGCAAGAGCACCTTTGACGGACGAAGGATAGGCAGGGTCAGAGACCAGAGTGGTGGCGTAGTAAAGGCGGCCGGTAGAGGCAAAGTCAGCAACGGCAACGACACGAGCGGCAAGACTGGAGATAGGAACAGACGGGCCGGTAACAAGAGAGGCAAGGTCTTGAGGAACAAGAGGACGAGCGTCAAGGAGGAAGTCAGACAAGGAAGGTGGAGCGACAACCAGTGAGGACGGAGGAGGCGACTGGAGGAGGGGAGGACGAGACGCGTGGGAACGAAGCAATGTAATGTGAGAGCGCTGGACAGGAGAGACAGGACGAGCACAAAAGGGACGGAGAGACCAGAAGTGGGACGTAGGCGTGGGGTCAAGAGATAAAGGAGGAGAACGCGGGGGAAAACAAGGCGGAGACGAGTTAGGCGGAGGAAACACAGGACAGTAGACAAGCGGGGGAGGCGCAAGCAAGCGGTCAGGGGAGGGAAGACCGAGGAGGCAAAGGGCAGACATTAGTGACTATTGCTGCTGCTGCTCCTCCTTGTTGACATCAGAACCTTCAGCTGTACTACGGCTACCTTCGGAACGCTCCACGACAGTATCCCAAGAACCAGCACCCCCAGAGCGAGAACCCTCCCCAATACCGGTGCCACCCCCACGACTGCTGGGACAAGCCACGACAGTACCCCCAGGACTAGCACCCTCCTGAACAACCGCACCCCCAGAGCTCGCGGACCCCGGCGGCGGCTGTGGCGGCGGCGGCGGTGACGGCGGCTGCTGCGGCGGCGACGAAGGAGGGGATATTGGGGCGGAGACAGGTGGCGACATCGAAGCCGCAGGGCCCCTGGAGTCAGCTGACTCCTCGACCGGGACAACCGATGGGAGGGGAGTGACGTGAGACACATCAGACAGGGCAGGACAGGGAGGAAGAGGAGCAGGGGCTACCGGGGGGGTGGGGACCTGGTACAGGGGCGGGGAAACCGGGAGACCTTGTTGGGGAAGGCGGGTGTAGAAGGAGACAAACTCGTCAGAAAGTGACGTCGCGTGAGTGAAAGAAACAGTGAGACGGCGGGTGGTAAAAGTTCCAGTTAGACGCGTCGAGGGGGAAACCAAGGAAGACACAAGGGACGATGTGCGCAGTGAGCTTGTCCGTTCCAGAGGCACGAACGTGAGCAAGGCAGCCCCAGACGTGGAACGCAGATGCATCACCTGGGAACCCGGTCCGGAGAAGGGTCGGCAAAACCTGTGGCCGCATGGAGTGTGGCCACAGGTTAAGCTAGTGAGCGGCGTAGCGAACAGTGAACGGCCACAGAAAATGGGGTGCACCGACATGGATCATGGAGGTACAAGCCACCTCCATGACCAAATTGATGCGTCGCTCAGCGATCCCGTTCTGCTGCGAGGAGTCGGGCAGCATGACAATGCCGCCACGGCGTGGCGTCGATGCCACGGCAGTGCAATGGGGCCGCCATGGCAGCATGACGTGGCCGCCACGACGGCGTGAAATCGACGAGGTCGCCGCGGCAGCGCGGCGAGACCGCCACGGTTGCTCGACGAGGTCGCTGCGGCTGCCCCGCGAGGCCACCGCGGCGGCGCGAATGTTATGGGAAGGGAAAGAGTGCAGTACGTTGCGAAAGCGTGAGGAGAAGGCCCGAGCGGAAGGGCCTGCTCTGAAACCATGTTAGGAAGCTTAGTAGGCGCTAGGAAGCGATGAGAGAGCAAGGGGTTTTAGGTAGAGAGAAGTTCACGAGAGAAAAGAGAGTTGGGCTAGAAGAGAGAGGGATACAAGGAGGGTGTTGTACCCGCTACAATAGGATTCAGTAACTGTAGCACACCTACCAAGCCTACACAAATATATATATATATAATACATAATTTGACACACCCCCTAGGCTCGGTAGTCGCAATCCCACCCCACACGCAACACCCCCATGTCCTGCAGCAGGTGTGGCTTCTACTCCTCATGTGAAGCGGCGACAACGGCGGCGGGTGGCAGCAACGGTGTCAGCAACTTCTACGACGACAGCGACGGCAGCGGTGGCGGCGGCGGCGGCGACTGCGAAGCTTGCGGCACTTGGTGGCGTAGCACGGCCCGACGACGACAGGGTATGGAGTCATCAGCTGCAGCTCGAATAAGGGGAGACACAGGGGAGGGGGCGTGGCTCTGCAAGGCGCCCGTGGCTGGCACAATGGCTGGCGCGCGGGCGTCACGGCTGACGCCTAAGACAGGGAGCTGGCCGCAGCCGTCCGTGCACTGGCGCGGCGAGGCCACCACAAGGCGGCAGCACGACGACAAGGCGGCACGGCGGCACGATGACCCAGGCAGTGCGTTGAGGCTGCCACGGCAGTGCAGCAGGGCCGCCATGGTAGCACGACGTGGCCGCCACGGCGGCGCAAAATCGACAAGGTCGCCGCGGCAGCGCCGCGAGGCCGCCAGAGCGGCGCGAATGTAACGGGAAGGGAAAGAGTACGCTGCGGAAGCATGAGGAGAAGGCCCGAGCATGAGGAGAAGGGCCTGCTCTAATACCATGTTAAAAAGCTTAGTAGGCGCTAGGAAGCCATGAGAGAGCGAGGGGTTTTAGCTAGAGAGAAGTTGATGAGAGAAAAGAGAGCTGAACTAGAAGAGAGAGGGGTACAAGAAAGGGGGGTTGTACCCTCTACAGTAGGATCCAGTAATTGTTGCATACCTACCATGCCTACACACATATATCTATATACATATATAATATATAATTTGACACATCAGTCCCAATGACAAGCTCAAAGACAGGCACACGGCTGCGGGCCAGGGCGTACCAGTCAGGAGGGTCCTAGGTGGGACCAAAGCGGAGATGGTAGAGGTCGTCGAGGCGGCGGTAGCAGCGGGCGGCCGTGTGACTTGGACGGTTGCAGACGGTGCCGGGGCGAGGGCCGGTCTGAAGCTGGTACTGGAAGGTGGCCACACTGGAGCCGCCACCCGACACCGAGCGCCCACCACCACGACGACCACCACCAGCGCCTACTGGCCACCACGGCGGCGGAGGTCCCCACGGCGACCACTGCTGCTGCTGCTGCTCCAGGGCACTAGCCTTGGTCCCTTTGTCTGCACCACTGTCCTCGCCACCACCTCCACCACCCCCACCATCCTTCCCCCCACCACGCCCCCCTTGGGGCAGCGACCCTTACCTTGACACTGCTGCACTGAGGCCGCGGCGGCGGTCTGAGCAGTAGGGGCTGTCTCAGCAACAGCGGCAGAAACGTCAGAGTAAATGCACCGGGAGGGAGCAAAGCCCTGGAAGATAGGGACCAGCGCAGTACCGCTAGACTGAGCGATAGTGCGTTGGCGGGTCTCTATCGCGGACATGGCGGTGACAAAGGCAGGGAGGGTGAGGTCACCTGGGTGCTGACTAAGGAAGTGGTCGCGAGCAGTGGCTAGGTGGTCAGGCAGGCGCGTGGCAATGAGGTAAAGGGTCCCGCAAAGCGGTGGCGCAAAGGCAGTGAGCTATGCCTCAATGCTAGCGGCGCGGTAGCTAGTCTCCAGTGTGCGGAGGTGAGTGGCAAGGTCAGCGACAGTGGGGAAATACGCAAGGTCAGGGAATAGCATAGGGGGGATTAGGCGGCCGGCAGAGGCGGAGGCGGGGGTGGAATAGTGCGCGATGATGACATCTAAGTATTCCTTGGCGTTCGCTACCGCGGTAAAGTGGGGATGCTCAGACAGGGGGAGGGCGTGTCTAATGGCAAGCTGAGTAACGGTGTCGCGTGAATCCGAGACAACGCAAGCAAGGTCAGCATAGACAACAGCCTCACGCTCAACAGACGTGGGGGCATCAAAGAGGGCAGCAGGCGGGGCGGGGCAAGGGAGCTTACCGTCGACATGGATGGCCAGGGAGTGGCCATCCTGGTGCTGCCCGGTGAGCTGGCGGCGGAGGTCGACGAGCCACGCCTCAAACTCAACGGCCCGACCCTCCGCGTCCAGGCAGAGCAGAGAGTCCGCCATCACCACGGCTGCAGCAGCTGACTGCTGCTGACAAGGGGAGGAGGAAAGGAGGAGGAGGGTGGCGGGGAGAGGTGGAGTGCGGTGGATTCCGGTGGAGTGTGGTGGAGTGCGGTGAAGAGCGGTGGAGCACGGTGGATTGCGATGGATTGCGGTGGAGTGCGGTGGAGGCAGCCGGCGGGAGGGCAGGCTCAGAGGAGGAACCAAGGCCGGCTGGCGGCTACAGGCGGGCCAGTGGCAGCAGGCGGGCTGGCGGCAACGGGCGGCCAACAGCGGCAAACGGCTGGTGTCAGCGGGCGGCCAGCGGCGACGTGCAGCAGCTGGCGGCAGCGGGCAGCCAGCGGGGACGGGCGGCTGGCGGCAGAGGGCGGCTGGCGGCGGCAGGCGGCCAGCGGCTACGGGCAGCTGGCGGCAGCGGGCGACCAGTGGCAACGAGCGTCCAGCGGCGACGGTCGGGCTGGCGGCGACGGGCAGCCAGTGGCGATAAGCGGCCCGACTACAGGCAACAGGGGCCAGCGGGTGACGAGCGGCTGGTGGCCAGCAAGCTATGGGCAACGGGCGGCCAGCGGGCTACGGGCGACGGGCGGCCAGCGGGCTACGCGCGACGGGCGGCCAGCGGGCTACGGGCGTCGAGGGCCAGCGGGCTACGGGCGACGGGCGGCCAGCGGGCTACGCGCGACGGGCGGCCAGCGGGCTACGGGCGTCGAGGGCCAGCGGGCTACGGGCGACGGGCGGCTAGCAGGCTACGGGCGACGGGGGCCAGCGGGCTATGGGCGACGGGCGGCCAGTGGGCTACGGGCGACGGGCGGCCAGCGGGCTACACCTAGGACTAGGGCGGAAGTGGGGGTGGGCGGGATCCTAACCTACTAGCCTGATACCATCTCAGAGTAACAGATTGAATAGAATGAGAGGTACAAGGGAGTTTCGTCTAAGGGGTTGTACTCTCGATAGGACTGCACCTATCTAGCCTATAACACATCAATATATGTTTGACACACCCCCTAGGCTAGATGAGGGGCAGTGCCTGGCAAGAGACGCGCAGGGTACCCTAAAACCAATCGTGGGGCCTGGTCGAGAGACCTACTTGGGTTGCCCTAGAGATCCTCGGGAGGGTCACACACCTCTATGTTTGGGGGGGTTCTGGGCGCGCTGATCTGCAAGAAACAAGCCCTTTTAGCACAGTGGTTAGCGGCTGTGCTCCTGAGATGGTATTGGAGGCATAGGTCTCGGGTTCAAACCCCAGTGTGCACCAGTAGGAGTGCCAGAGTCCTCCGCCTACCCCAGAGAAGGGGGGGTGTCGAGAGACCTACTGGGGTTGCCCTAGAGATCCTCGACATTTGGGTGTGTTCGGAAGAGTAAGGGCGTATTCCTACAGGACAGTGTTCAGTACCAACAAACCCGGAATCGGGTCTGAAACACGAAACAGTGAGGTCCAAGGGTCGAAGCGCGAATTCCTGTGCGGTTCAATTCGGTAGTTCGCGAAGTTTAGTTTCCTGGTACTGAACGCACTAAGTAGGAATCACCCTAAATGGAACAAATGACCAATAGCAAAAAGGGTATAATAAAACCACAGTGCATTAGCTAGAGTGTAGCACATAACTTCACATGCCCGTAGTGAAAAAAAGCTAGGTACTGGTAGTACATCAATCTCAATCCCATTACAATCTCCACCTGAATTTTGCTCACGCCATGACCCTACACTACAAGCCACAGTGCAGCAGCTCCCACCCCCTGGCCTCCACTACCAGTACTACCTACCTACCACCAGTACCTCTCCTTTCCCTACTTCTTCTGCCTCTTTCTCTTCCTCTTCATCCGCTCCCCTTCCATGCCTTCCACGAGCCGTGTCGACCCCTTGGCTGGTAGCAATACCTTCGCTCCCCCACCACTACCACCACCACCACCACCAACACCACCCGCACAGGAACCACCACCAGCGCCACCACCAGCACCAACAACACCAGCACCGGCACCAGTTGCTGAAGCTGCTGCACCTCTTCCCCGTCCTCGATCCGTACCCCCAATACCTCTGCTCTTCTTGTCTGTACTGACGCCGCCATTGCTCCTTTCAGCCCCAGTGCTTCTGCCCCCAGTACCACCACGGCCCCCACTGCCACCACGGGAACCATAACGGCCGCCTCCTCTACCCTCCCCTCCTCTTCCCCGCCCACTGCCCTCCCCGGCTCCCCTACCCACTCCCCTCCCTGCTCCTGTCCCTGCTCCTGTCCCTGCTCGGGGCTGCACCCGCACTCGTCCTGACTCCACTGCTCTCTTTCCCGTGGCTATGCTACCATCCATAGCGCCCGCACTGCCAAAAGTGCCAGTACTAGCCCTTCCTCCTCTCTCCCCTCTCCCCCCTATCCCTCCTCTCTCCCCTCTCCCTCCTCCCTCTCCTGTCCCTCCTATCCCTTTTCTCCCTCCTCTCCCTCCGCTCTCTACACTTGCTCCTCTCTCTCCTCTTCCTCCTCTCCCTCCTCTCTTTTCTACTGGCACACTCGCCCCTCCCATTCTGCCTCCTCCTCTGCCTACTCCCTCTCTTCCCTCCCCACTCCTCCTTTGCACGTCCCTCCTCGTTTCCTCATAATCCATTGCATCACTACCACCTGCGTCGCCATCCTCAGAATCAGCATCAGCATCATCATCATCATCATCATCATCATCATCATCATCATCATCATCATCAACATCACCATCATCATCAGCAGCAGCAGCAGCAGCAGCAGCAGCAGCACCCTTGGCGTCAGCATCCAAGGAGAGGAAGAAGTCATCATCGTCCCACCCACATGCACCTGCTGCTGCTGCTGCTCCTGCTGCTCTCCCTGCTGCTGTAAACAGTCCTCCATCCTCATCAACCTCCTCCTCCTCCTCCTCCTCCTCATCCTCATCCTCTGTGTCCGCTTTGCCCTCCGCCTCTCGTCCCTCCATCATGCCATTGCCAGCACTTCTTGACACACCAGCGATTCCCTTCAGCCTTTTGAGATACCTTTCTTTCTCCATCTCCTCCTCCTCCTCCTCCTCCTCCTCCTCCTCCTCCTCCTCCTCCTCCTCCTCCTCCTCTCCACTCTCCCACCCTCCTTCTTGCCCTTCCTCCCCACTCTCATCACTCGCTTCCCCTTCCTCTCTCTCCTCCCCCTTCTCACCCTCCTCACTACCCTCGCCCCCTCCCCCTCCCTCGTCTTCCCATCCCTCCAAGTCATCACTGTCATCACTACCCGCCTCCCTGTCATACTTCTCCCATTCCTTCAACATCGCTTCCTCCTCATCCTCCTCCTCATCCTCATCCTCCCCATCCTCCTCCTCCTCCCCGTCCCCAGCCGCGTCATTACCAGCGCCTTTTCTGCTGACGCTGAAGATCCCGTCCCCAAACATCCTCCTCTTCCATACGTCCATATTTTCACCCTTGCTCTGCTTTTCTTCCTCCTCTTCCTCCTCATCCTCCACTTCTCCCTCCTCCTCTCCCTCCTCTTCCCTCCCCCTCGCTTCCTGCTCATCCACCTCCATCTCATCCTCCTCCTCATCCTCATATACAAACACTTTCTTCTTGTTCATTCCACCAGAGCCCAGCAATCCCGTCGCTGCGCCCCCCCCTTCCCTCCCCTTCTCTCCTTTCTCCTTCCCTGCCTTCTCACTCTTCTCCCCTCCCTTCTTCCCCCCGACCTTCTTCTTCCCCGTAATCCCTTGCTCCAATTCCACATCGTCCAATAGAGATGCTGCAAGGGGGAAGGGAAGGGAAGAGGGAGGGAGGGGGGAGAGGGAGGAGGGGGGAGGAAGACTCTTTGCGACGACTTATTCAGTGGCGAAGCCTTTTGCTCAAATTCCCCGTCGCACAAAAAGGAAGTGGCAACGGGGAAGCCCGTTGGGGGAGGAGAGGGCGAGGGGGAAATGGGAGGCGGGAGGAGAAGGGGAGGGGGGGGGGGGGCAACGTACAGGCACAAGTTGAGCGGTTGCTCGTGGAATTCTTTTTCTTTCGCTCTCTTTCTCCCTCCCTCCCCCACACCTCCCCACCCCCCCACCCCCCTCACTCTCTCACCCCCTATTCTCAATCTCGCCCTTCCCCCTCCCTTCATCCCTCCCTGCCCCCTCCTCCCACCCCTCCCTCCTCACCTCCCGCCCTCCCTCTCTCCCACTCACCAACTCGAAGCAGCACCTCCTGTCCCCTCCGTTCACTTCTCTGCGCCTCCTCCTCCTGGCGCCTCCTCTCCTCCGCCTCCCTCTTGTTCTGCTGCGTCAGCACCACATGTCGCTCGGCGCCTGGATCTCAACTAGTTAAGCGGATGCAAGCGAAAACAGGACCTCTTTCGTTCTCTCTCCTGCTCCCTCCCTCCCTTTCCCCCGTCCCACTTTCACACTCCCATTCCTCTCCATCACGTTTTCCCTTCCCCCCCTCTCCCCTTCTCCCACTCACCAACTCGAAGCCGCTCCTCCCGTCTCTTCCGCTCCTCCCTCATCGCCTCCTCCTCCTGGCGCCTTCTCTCCTCCGCCTCCCGCTTGTTCTGCTGCGCCAGCACCACGAGCGCCTGGATCTTCCCCCACAGCCGCTTGTTGCTGTGCTCACACCCGTGGTTCACCACCACCGACACGTAGTGTCGCCACAGGGGGTAGTACTGGTGGGGCGGGGGGGTGTGGGTGGGGGGTTTGGAGGGAATGGGGAGGGGAAGGATGAGGGAGTGGGGTTTGGTTTGGGGTACTGATGGTAACTTGCTGAAGTGGGAGATCCGTCAGGGGAGGAATCAGGGGATTGGGGGGACGTCCAGGGCAGAAGCTGTGAATGATCACTGCAGCACCAGAGCATGAGTGTCAGTGCCATCAGTGCCATCAGCGCCATCAGTGCCATCAGCGCCATCAGTGCCATCAGCGCCATCAGTGCCATCAGCGCCATCAGTGCCATCAGCGCCATCAGTGCCATCAGCGCCATCAGTGCCATCAGCGCCATCAGTGCCATCAGCGCCATCAGTGCCATCAGCGCCATCAGTGCCATCAGCACCATCAGCGCCAGCACCATGAGCGCTTGGCTCTGCCCCCACAGCCGCTTGTTGCTGCGCTCATCACTGCCAATGCCTGGTAAAAAATCACCGGAAACACACAACCATGTATCCACCCCTCCCACACACACTTCCCCACCCACTCTCCCCCCCCTGCTCCCCCTATAGTCCAGGTACCCCTTCCAGACCTCTAGCTCCTTCTGTGCCTCCTCCCGCCCAATGGCCCGGCAGTCACTCAGCTCAGTACCACGCGCTCTCCCCTCGCTCTCTCGGGTCCCATACCCTTCCCCCCCCCTCAACTCACCAAGACATAGTCCAGGTATCCCTTCCAGACTTGCAGCTCCTTCTGTGCCTCCTCTCGCCCCATGGCTCTGCAGTCGCTCAGCACCACGCGCTCCCTCCGTGCCCTCTCGCCCTCGTGCGTCCCATGCCCCTCCCCCCCCTCGCCCTCCTCCTCCTCGTCGTCGTCCGTGCCCCCCTCGTACTCCTCCCGTTCCCCTTCTTCTTTGGCTACCTCCGCTTCCTCTCCTTCCTCGCCTTCCTTAATCCTCTCGCCTTCCTCGCGCTCTCCCCCTCCCGAGGCTTCCTCTGTTCCCTCGCCCACCTCCTCTCCCTCCTCTCCCTCCTCTTCCTCTTCCTCCACCTCCCCGCTCTTATCTCCCCCTCCCTTCTCCGCAGTACGCTCCTCCCCTCCTCCACCCTCCTCTTCTCGGTCAATCTCCTCCAGCCGTCTCTCCAGCTGCTTTATCCGCCGCAAAATGCGCACACGGTCTGAGGTAGGGGAGTGCGGAGGAGGAAGGGGAGGTGGGAGAGGGAAGAGGGGAGGGGAGCGGGGAAACGGGAGGGCGGGGGAGTGGGAGGGTGGAGAAAATGGTTGAGTTTGGGTATTGGAGAGAGGAGGGAAGAAAGTGGGCGCATAACGTACCAGAGGCGAATAGGAATAGAGGCATGGGGGCATAGGTACACAGGGACGGATGCACGTAGGGACATAGGCACGTAGGGACATAGGCACGTAGGGACATAGGCACGTAGGGACATAGGCACGTAGGGCCATAGGCACGTAGGGCCATAGGCACGTAGGGCCATAGGCACGTAGGGCCATAGGCACGTAGGGCCATAGGCACGTAGGGACATAGGCACGTAGGGACATAGGCACGTAGGGACATAGGCACGTAGGGACATAGGCACGTAGGGACATAGGCACGTAGGGACATAGGCACGTAGGGATATAGGGACATAGGGACGTTGGGACGTAGGGTCCAAAGCAGAGAAGTCGATGGTAGTTCAGCGTAGAAAAAGAGAAATTGAGGGGCAGAGGGGGGTGAGAATGAGGGGGAGGGGTGGTGGGGGGAGAGGGGAAGAGGAAGGGGGTGGGAGGGGGGAGAGAGCGGCAGTGAGAGAGAAAGAGAGGATGCCCTAACCAGCTTTGGTGTATCAGAATTATCCAGACCCAATCGCTCTCTTCGCTGCTTGCAGGTCCAGGTTCACTAACCCCCCTGGCCCCTTTTCCCCCTTTCCTGTGCACTGTAGAATTGCCCTAGGCTCCAGCCCAGCTCTCACCACCCACAGTGAGCAAGTCCACATAACCGCGTGAACTCCCTCGCTCTAGACTCGCCCTTCTAGGCTCTCCCGCTCTGGACTAGCGCCTTCCTCTACCCTTCCCCCCCCTCCCCACTCCGCGCACCGTAGAAGCGCCCCAGGCGATACTTCTGCCCCAGCTTCCTGGCGAGCGCGGCCCTCTTCTCCGCGCGCACGCGCTCCTCGTCCCGCCGCTGCAGCTCCGCCAGCTTCGCCTCCTGCTGCTGCCGCACCTCGGGGGGGAGATCCACCTGCGGGGGAGGCGGGAAGGAGGATGTGGTGGTGGTGGGGGGGGGGGGGGGGGGGGGAAAGGGGAATAGGGATAGGCGGAGCAAGAATTGGGGAAACGGCGCAGGGAGGTAAGTGACCGGGGCAGGGCGGAGTGGAGGCGGAAGGAAAGAGTGGGCAGACAGTCGCACGCGCTCCTCGTCCTTCGTCCCCTGGGCACTGCAGATCTGCTCGCTTCGCCTCCTGCTGCAGCAACTGGACCACGGGGCGAAGTGATAAGTGTCGACAGACGATAGGGGTTTAGAGTTTATCGACAAGTGTGGACGGACGACCGGGGTTTAGAGTTTATCGACGAGTGTGGACGGACGACCAGGGTTTAGAGTTTATCGACAAGTGTCGACGGACGACCGGGGTTTAGAGTTTATCGACAAGTGTGGACGGACGACCGGGGCTTCGGGTTTATCGACAAGTGTGGACGGCATCTGTAACCCCTAAATCCTGCTCCAGCTGGGCCTTGCAAAGAAATCGAGCGCCGGGTTTAGGGTTTGCCGAAGGTGCCAAGCATCTGCGAACAGCGGACGAGGGGATCTTCGCGTACGTCGACTCGTACGGGCGTTGACTCGTACGGGCGTCGACTCGTACGGGCGTCGACTCATACAGTCCACTGATCTGACCTTGGCCAGCAGCCGTTTGATGGAGCGGATCTGCGGCTTTAACGAGACCTTCTCACGTCGCACGCCTCCTTCCTCCTCCTCCTCGTCCTCCTTCTCCCCCTCCGCGTCATCCTCCCCATCCGAATCATCCTCCTCCCCTGCAGCATCGCGCCAGCCTCTGCCCCGTCCGCCTCCCCTTCCGCCAGCGCGTCCCCTCCCCCGTCCCCATGGCGCGCCATTTCCCCGCCCTCTGCCGCCGTACCCTTCCCTTCCGCGCCCTCTTCCGCTATCTCCGCCTCGTCCGCCACCTCTTCCTCTTCCGCCACCGCGGCCTCTTCCTCCCCTTACGGCACCCGCACCCCTTGCGCCGCCGCGCCCGCCCCTAACTGGAGCAGGGCTCCGCGTGCGATCATTTGCGCCAGCTTTCCGCAGCTGAGACCTGCCTGGAGAGCTCCCGGTCTCTGTTCGACCCTTCTGACGCGGCATGGCGCGAAAAGTTGGTGCTCAAGGCACAGCCTACCAGGCGCTGCCGGTAACAAGCATAGTTCGCCTAGGCTGTCAGTGTCAAAAAATGAACTCATTCTGGGGTTAAAGCGTTTGACATTCTGACAGAAATAGCAGGATCCTTCAAGTGCCAGGGTTTAAACCTCGCGTTTGAGGGCTTTGGGTTCTTACGGCCGTTTCAAGCACAACCACATTACTTGTAATGAACAAAGCGTACCCTCTTTTGACAATGAAAATTATAATCTTCATAAGCTAAGTGAAGCACATTCCAACTCATACGGTACAAATGGTACCATTGAGAAAAGGTGTAGTGGACATGATGCTTGCAGGAGTAGATCTTTTCTTCTGCGCAACCTACAATCCACTACGTGTTATGCAACATGCACTGACAAAAAATTCAAGTCAGCTATACTACACCCATCTTAGAGTGTGATCCCATGGCCTCTTTTGTTGGGCTGAGAAAACCCCTTAGGATCTTTCCAGAGACTAAGTCCTAGTTGAAGAATGAGACTTGAGTAGTGCAGCGGAAGTTGAGTAGTTGAACCCTTGTACTAGTATATGAGAACAAGTGATTGATTAAAGTGAACAAGCATACAGCAATATATAGAAAGGAGAAAACAAGAAGTTGTAGAATACAGTTGAATGGCGGTTTATCGAGTCGCACAGCGACTCGATTGTCGCTTCGGTTACCATTCTTGCAGTTGTAACGGTCAGTCGCAACCTCCGGTTGCGATCCTTCGAGTCCTTTCGTGTTCTTTGTCCATCCCCTCGTGTAACCTCCGTTGACTCGCGTACTCGTTACGATCTTCCTCGAGTGTGGTGTTACACTTCAGAAATGCTTAAGTCCTTGAGATATTTCCAACACTCCCTTTCGTTTCTGGAGTGCTGACGTGTTCAGATCCGGTGACGTTTGTCTGCCCGGTTAGCAACATGCAGTAATCGAACTTCGCCTTCGCCAGTTTCTTCGTCATGTAGTCTGCGGCCATTTCTGTTGTAGGGCAGTAACTGAGTTGAAGTCTCCCCTTCGCGATTTCATCTTTGACGAAAAAGTACCGCAGGGCAATGTGCTTGGTTCGGTTGGCGAAGCCGTCCTTGTTCGCGATTTTGATCGCAGATTGGTTGTCGCAGAGGAGTGAGAAGACGGGCAGGGTCGCAATCTTTGCTTCCTCGAGCAACTCTCGTAGGTAGAGTCCTTCCTTGGTCGCGGTACAGAGGGCGATATATTATGCTTTAGCCGAAGATAGTGCGATTAGTTCCTGCTTGCTCGACTGCCAGGAGATAGTCCCGATAGGTTCTAATCGGTAGATGTAGCCCGTTCGCGATCGCTGATTTTCCCTGTCTCCCGCGTGGTCGGCGTCGACGTATCCGAGTAGTTGTACGGATGGTGTTGTTACTTTGCTGTAGGTGAGTCCAATCGTCGGCGTAGAGACGAAGTAGAGTAGTGCCCGGTTTAGTTCTTCGAGATCTTCTTGTTCCGGCTGCTTCAGATGCGTCGCCAGCTGGCTTGCGCTGTAGGATAGGTCAGGTCGGCAGGTTACTGCTGCGAATAGTAGGCAGCCGAGCTTCTGCTGATACTCCTGGATTTGCTTCGCGGGGAGTTTTGCGGAGGTGTCGTTGTTGTTCCCGTAGCGGTAGGGAGTCGCGACTGTAGTTGGTGTTAGTCCGAACTTCTTTGCGACAACGCCTGCGTACTTCCCAGCGTATAGGTAGAACGCCGAGTTGTCTTCGACGATATTCAGACCCAGGTACTGGGTCACTGTGTCGGACACCGTGAGTGTCAAGTCCCCTTTCAGCTCCCCTTCGAACCAGGTGGCGATGTCGGTAGTGGAACCGATGTAGAGCAGGTCGTCGACGTAAACGATGAGTAGGATATACTCTCTTCCCTTCTGCAGTCGGTACATGCCTTGGTCATGCGGCAGCTGTAGGAATCCGATTCTGACGAGGCGACCGTGAAGATGCTGCTGCCAAAGCCGCGGGGCTTGCTTGATCCCGTAAAGGGATTTTATCAGCTGGCATACTTTTGTAGGGTCGTCGATGAATCCGTGGGGCTGCTCGACAAAGATCTCGGCGTCCACAGGTGCGTACAGGAAAGCATTTGCGACGTCGATTTGGCGCAGTGGTAGTTTATTCGTGGCCGCGACGGCGAGTAGGATGCGCAAGGAGGTGTGACGGGAGACTGGGGCAAATGTTTCTGTGTAGTCGGTTCCATATCGTTGATCGAAGCCTCGTACGACCCATCGAGCTTTGAATCGTTCGATGGAACCGTCCGCGTTGGTCTTAATACGGTACACCCACTTTCCCGAGAGAACGTTCTTCCCGTTGACGTTCGTTGCAGGTACCAACTTCCATGTATTTCGGTCTTGCAGAGCTTTTAGTTCCTTTTCCATCGCCTCCTTCCATTTCGCCTTATGTTCCCCCCCCAGAGCCTGCGACAGAGTTGTGGGCTCGCGCGGAGATGGCGGCGGCGGATGCTGGACGGAGACCCATAAGCCGAGGATTTGCAGTCCCGTGGGTGTGTGTCGAGGGGAATTTTCATTCCCGGAATAGGCTGCTTCGTCACCATCTTCTGGATCAGGTAAGAAGTTTGGGCCGATGCGTTCTGAGACATTCGTGTCGACCGGGTGAGGTGTAACGTAACCTTGGTCAGCGAAGTGGTAAAAGGTGTCGAGGTTGTTGCTATCGAGAGGATTGTCTGCGTCGAGTGGAACTGGTACGGAGCAGTAGGGGAGTGGTCCGGCAGCTTCCGAAGCTCCGGGTACGTCTTCTTCTGCTGCGTCAGCCTCGGCAGCACGGTCAGCGAAGGAGCGAATGCCTGCGACACCGTCGGTGGGGTCGTCTGTGTTGGCGATGTTGTCCAGGTAATGCTGCAGCGTCAGTCGTTCGTAGAAGATCACATCACGTGATGCCACGGTATTTTTGTCTTGTATCTCGAGGATTTTCCATGCTTGAAAATGTTTTGCGATGCCGAGGTGTAGTCCCCATCGTGCTCGTTGAGTGAAGCGTCCTACTCTGGCTGTATGGGGTTTGTACTGTACCATGCAGCCGAAAACCCGAAGTAATTTTGTGCTGCCCCTTTTTTGTGTCCACAGCAGGTGCGGTGATGCGTTGTTGGGAAGCGATGACGAGGATAGCAAGTTGTGCAGGTGGACTGCATGGGTCATCGCGTCTGGCCACAGTGCGTTGGGCAGTCTCATCCCCAGGAGCAGCTTCCGCATCGTCGTCTGCAAGGTCCGGTTCATTTTTTCAGCGACCCCCTGTTGCTGGTGAGCGTAGGGTAGAGACACCAGGCGTCTGATTCCTCTTTCCGCCAAGTAGGTCCTGAATCGTTGTGACTGGTATTCCAGTGCGCCGTCGGATTGGAAACTCTTGAGCTTAGTTCCTGATTCTCGTTCAGCGATGGGGAGCCATGTCGTGAAGGCTTCGAAGGCTTGGTCTCGCGTTTTGAGGTTGTAGTGCCAAACATATCTTGTTGCTGCATCGATGAACGTGATGACATAGTTGAAGTCGGCTTCAGTGTCGTCTCGAGGCATGTTCAAGATGTCGCTGTAAACTTTTTCCATCGGTGCGTATGCAGGTGCACTCGGATTGTGATGTGATGGAAAACGTTGGTGGGGAAGATCTGCTTCGGGGCACGTGAAGCACCGTGCGCGAGGTCGTCGAAGTTCTTGACCGCTTGTTGTAAGAAGAGCGTTTCGTTCTAACACTTCGGCTTTGATGGTTTGTAGTACCGTGCTGTTTGCAGGATGCCCAAGGCGTTGGTGCCAGATGTCGTCGGAAGCGCGATGGCCGGGCGAGCGTTGGTACATGTTGGTGTTGGAGAAGAACGCGACGACCGTGGCGGGACTTTGCTTTGTGTCACGCTGTTGTTTGCTTGATAGAGACACTTGAGGTGATGTCATGCGAGTTTCGCGGAGTTTCCGTAGCTCCGATACGTTCTGATGCTGTGTTGTTCTTGTGGTGACAGGTTCCGCAGGAGAACTGTGTACGCCAGCAGCGACTGATACGTAAAACATTCTTGCTCCTTTCCAGTGCCGTTGCTTGGGAATGGTAGGGACCCGTTGAAGTATCCCAAGAGATGCGCAGCCTCCATCAGCATCTCGAACTCAAAGCTCCAGGTAAAGAAGTCGTGTCCGTTGAACGATGAGGATGTCTGCAGTTTGATCACGTGTGAAAACTGCGCCTGGAGACTAAGTATCTCGTTTGGTGTTTGTTGTGATGCAGCTGCTGTTGGTTGGGCACGGGGCGGCATGAACTCGAACGTCCCCGGTGAAGAGTGATAAGGCGCAAAGGTAGGCGCTTGATTATGTCGCCCGAACGATGAGTTGTCGAGGCTCATCGGCGCTAATCCCATGTTTCCTCCGTTGCTCTGTGTTGAGTGCGCAGGTGTCCTTGTCTGCTGCTGCTGGTCGAAGTGCGACATGAAGCTGAAGAACCTTTCCATAAGGTTCGGATCCACGCTTGAAGAGGGTGATGGGGTCACCATTTCCGGTGCTCTTCCTGTTGTTTCTTGAGCAGCGCCGGTCTCGGTTTGCAGTCCTGAAGTGTGCAATCCAGAATTGCCGGGTTGAGTGTCTTGGGCGTTGGGTGAGCCCGTAGAGATTTTCTTGCCCTTGCTGTCCATAACTTGTAATCAATGAAGTCGTTGGTGTGCAGATTGTAGATAGAGCGTAGTTGCTGGGAGTTTGGTCTCTGACCGGCTCTGATACCATGTTGGGCTGAGAAAAGCCCTTAGGATCTTTCCACAGACTAAGTCCCAGTTGAAGAATGAGACTTGAGTAGTGCAGCGGAAGTTGAGTAGTTGAACCCTTGTACTAGTATATGAGAACAAGTGATTGATTAAAGTGAACAAGCATACAGCAATATATAGAAAGTAGAAAACAAGCAGTTGTAGAATACAGTTGAATGGCGGTTTATCGAGTCGCACAGCGACTCGATTGTCGCTTCGGTTACCATTCTTGCAGTTGTAACGGTCAGTCGCAACCTCCGGTTGCGATCCTTCGAGTCCTTTCGTGTTCTTTGTCCATCCCCTCGTGTAACCTCCGTTGACTCGCGTACTCGTTACGATCTTCCTCGAGTGTGGTGTTACACTTCAGAAATGCTTAAGTCCTTGAGATATTTCCAATATCTTTGTTAAGATTATATTTTATATAACTGTAGGCTTGGTATTTGTGCTATTGCATCCTACTGTAGAGGGGATAACTCCCCTTCTTGTACCTGATTCTCTTCTAGTTCAATCACCTTTTCCTCTCGTATCTTCTCCCCCTAGCTAAACCTTCCTCTCGTATTCCATGGCCGCCTAGTATTCAGTTCTCACTTTAACATGGTTTCAGAGCGGTTCGCTCCTAGCGGGCCTGCTCCTCACCCTTCCGCCGCACCTTTCTATCGCCATTTTCGGGCCGCCGCCGTCCCTCGCCGCGCTGCCATGGCGACCTCGACACTTAGCCGTGGCGGCCATGTCCAGGTGCCGTGGCGGCCTCGTCGCATGGCTGCCACGTCGAGCAGCCATGCTGGGCTTGCCGCCCTGACGTGGCGGCTCCGCCGTTCTACCTTCCCGCCGTGTGCCCGTACTGCGGCCAGCGCCCTGACGTGCGTGGCGCCGCCACACCTGCCGCCACCACATCTGCCGCCCGCACACCAGCCTCCAGCGTGAGGCTGGACCACGCCCCGCCCCTCTTCCCTTGTGTCCTGTTCCTCGTCGCAGCCGCCGGCTGACTCCCGCCGGCCGTCCCACCGTCGCGGAGTTCGGTTACGTCGCCGAGTGGGGCGAGCGCAGCCTCCGTCGCTGCTGTTGTCGAAGCCCTCGCCGCCGCTGCTGTTGCTGCTGGCTTTCCTTGCCGCCGCACGCCGCCGCCACCGCTTCTATCGTCATTGCTGCCGCCACCGCACCCTCGTCGTTGACGTTGCCGCCCCGCCCGTGGAGAGGTCGACCGCGTTGTCAACCGCCACTGCTACTGCAGGGAATGGGGGTGCTAGGTTAGGGGGTGTGGGTGTGTGTGGGTTCACCTATTACCAAGCCTAGGGGGTGTGTTAAAATTATATTTTATATAACTGTAGGCTTGGTATTTGTGCTACTGCATCCTACTGTAGAGGGGATAACTCCCCCTCTTGTACCTGATTCTCTTCTAGTTCAATCACCTTTTCCTCTCGTATCTTCTCCCCCTAGCTAAACCTTCCTCTCGTATTCCATGGCCGCCTAGTATTCAGTTCTCACTTTAACAATAACTCCCCTTCTTGTATGCCTCTGTCTTCTTTTCAATCCTAACTTTTCTTCTCGACATTTCTCCTCACTACTCACGTTCCTAGATCTACTTTCCTCCCACCATCCCATGGCGTCATTCCTAGCTAAGCTAGTGTCCTAACTTTAGGAACCTAGACTCCTCAGTTTCTAACATGGTTTCAGAGCGGTTCGCTCCTAGCGGGCCTGCTCCTCACCCTTCCGCCGCGCTTTTCTATCGCCATTTTCAGGCCGCCGCCGTCCCTCGCCGCGCTGCCATGGCGACCTCGACACTTAGCCGTGGCGGCCATGTCCAGGTGCCGTGGCGGCCTCGTCGCATGGCTGCCACGTCGAGCAGCCATGCTGGGCTTGCCGCCCTGACGTGGCGGCTCCGCCGTTCTACCTTCCCGTCGTGTGCCCGTGCTGTGGCCAGCGCCCTGACGTTCGTGGTGTTAAGGTGAGAACTGAATAATGGACTAGAAGTGGAAACCTAGAACAGATACTAGTTTGGTTGTACTCACTAGAAGCATACCACGGTCTACTCGGGCCTGGCTGCGCAGTTGTAGCTCGCGCAGGAGGAAGTACCGCAGCTGGATATGCTTCGCTCTGCCCTCAAGCCGAGGCTCCTGACATAGGAGTATCATGGCCCTGTTGTCAGCGTACAGGACCGGGGTAGAGCTAGGCCGCTCACCTAAGTCGGTGAGCAAGAAGGTCAGCCAGCGGAGCTCCTGTGCCGCCATGGCACCAGCGTAGATCTCAGCCTCACAGCTAGACTGAGCCACAGACGACGAGCGAGTGGATCTCCAAGAGATAGCACCCGAACCAAGGCTAAAACAGTAGCCCTGCGACGACCTGAGCGTCTCAGAGTTGTCTGCCCAAGAAGCGTCTGTGTGCCCAGTAAGGACCACAGGCCTGCGTCCTCCTAGCACAAACCCCATGCCCGATGTACTAGCAAGATAACGCAAAACCCTCAGTGCTAGAGGCAAAGTCAGCGACAGCAACGACAAGCGCGTCAAGGCGCGAGACAGGAACAGCAGGGTCGGTAACAAGAGAGGCAAGGACCCGAGGGACAAGGGGACGAGCGGCACGGAGGTAGTCAGAGAACGGAGGTGGTGCAACAGCAAGGGACGATGGAGGAGGGGACGGGAGGAGGGGAGGACGAGACGAGTGAGAACGGAGCAACATAGGGTGGGTGGGCAGGACAGGAGAGACGGGACGAGCACGGGAGGGACGGCGAGCCCAAACGTGAGACAGAGGTTTAGGGTCAGGGGACAGCAAAAGGGACACAGGAGGGGAACGTGGAGGAAGACAGGCCGGAGACGAGTCCGGCGGCGGGAACACAGGACCGAAGATAGGGAGGTCAGCAGGTGGTGGGGGAGACACCGGCGCGCGGTACGGGGAGGGAAGGCCGAGCAGGCGGAGAGCGGAGACCGGCGGAGACGGCTGCTGCGGTTGCTGCGACAGCTGGGCCGGAACCCTCGGACCAGCAGAGGCAGGACGACCGTCGGTGGAACCCTCAGCAGCAGCACCCCCAGAACCAACACCCCCAGAGCAAGAACCCCCTCCAACTCCAGCGGCACCCCCGGGAGCTGCAGGACGAACACCCTCCTCAACGCCAGCACCCCCAGAGGCCAACGGCGGCAGCGGCGGCGGCGGCGACGGCGGCTGCGGCGGTGGTGGTGACTGCGACTGTGACGGCAGCGGCGATGGCGGCGACGGCGACGGCGACTGCGGAAGGGAAGGCGGAGACACCGGGGAAGGGGGACGCGGCAGGGACGGGCCGAGGGGACTACCAGAGTCAACAGACTCCTCAACGGGGACAACCGACAGGAGGGGAGTGACGTGAGACACACCAGACGGGGCAGGACGAGGCAGGAGAGGAGCAGGGGCTACCGGGGGAGAGGGAGCCAGGAACAGGGGCGGGGCAACCGGGAGACCTCGGTGAGGGAAGCGACGGTAGAAGGAGACAGACTCATCAAAGGTGACGTCACGAGAGTGGAGGAAGCAGTGAGACGGCGGGTGGTAGAAAAGCCAGTCAGACGAGTCGAGGGGAAAACCGAGGAAGACACAGGGGACAGTGTGGGCAGTGAGCTTGTCCGTGCTAGAGGCATGAACGTGAGCAAGGCAGCCCCAGACGTGGAACGCAGACGCGTCAACGGGGGACTCGGTCCAAAGGAGGGTCGGCGAAACATGCGGCCGCTGGGAGTGTGGCCACAAGTTAAGCTGGTGAGCAGCGTAGGGAACAGCGAACGGCCACAGAAAATGGGGGGCATCGGCATGAATCATGGAGGTACGAGCAACCTCCATGACCAAGCCGATGCGGCGCTCAGCAACCCCATTCTGCTGTGGCGAGTCCGGCAAGGTGTACGACTGGGTGATGCCCTCCGCACGACAGAACTGTCCAAGCCGACCAGAGGCGAGCTCACCGCCACGGTTAGAGTGGAGACACAACACGGGGAGACCGCGGTGGAGACGAGCAGCGACAACCCACGGGAGAAGAACGTCGGGCACGTCGGCCTTCCGCTCCAGGGGAAACACCGTGGTGTAGCGCGTGTAGTCGTCGACGAGCACAAGGAAGTAGCGCTCACCGCGCGGTCCGAGGACGGGGGCAGGGCCCCAAACGTCGAGGTGCAGGGTCTGAAGGAAGGCAGTAGTAGGGCGCAGCGAGGAAGAGTGAGGAGCACGGCGGAGCCGACCCTCGACGCAAGGCGTGCACGGTGGCGCAGTCGAGGGAGGAAGGGCAGGGAGAGACGCGGGGAGACCTAAGACAAGACCGTGCTGGGACATGTGACGCAGACGCGGGAGAGCAGGGTGACCTAAGCGGTGGTGCCAGGGAAGGGACGGGTGAGTGAGGGACCGACACGAGCAAGCTGCAGCGACCTGGGAGGACGCACCAACCGAGGGGGAAGCGGTGCCTAGGGTAAACAGACCGGACACCGGGTCCCGGGGGAACGTCGCAAGGGGGGAACCTGAGACAGCCTCAGAACAGACAGCGAACCGCTCGTGCGCGGGGAACGTGGTGGTGACGCCGAGGTCCTGGAGACAGCCGACACCAACCACGTTCCTCGAGAACGAGGGAACGTGGAGGCCTGTAAGGGAGCCCGAGGGAACTGCTGGACAGGGAAGGGACGTAGAACTGCGAGCGACGAAAGGACCCGCAGAGGGGTCAGCGAGAGAGACAACGGCAGGCGCAGCAAGCAGCGTGAGCGTGGAACGGTCGCGGAAGAAGCAGGCAGAAGCACCGGAGTCGAGAGTGAAGGATAGCGAAGCAGTGGCGGAGGCCGGGGACGGAGCCGGTGCAGCGACTAGACTAGGCAAGCTAGGCAGTCCTACGCCTGACACAGAAGGGGAGGCTAAGCTACACAATGGTGCAACACCTAAACTAGAGTATACATGGTAATAAGATCCAGCAACACTAGAAGCGTCAGAAAACAACGCATGCAAAGCAGCACCTATCTGATCCATGTCTAACTCAAAGATCGGCACGCCCTGGCGGAGCAGGCTGTGCTAGTCGGGGAAGTCCGGGGCCGGGCCAAAGCGACGACGAAAGAGATCGTCGACGCGGCGGAAACAGCGGGCGGTCGGGTGCGGGCGGCGGCACAGAGTGCCGCGGAGAGGCCCGGTCTGAAGCTGGTACTGGAAGGTCACAGCACTGGAGCTGCCGGTAGACGCCAAGCTGCGCGGGCCGCCACCACGGCCACTACCTCCGGAGGTGCCGGGCCAGCCAGGCGGAAGACGGGCCCACTGCTGCGGCGACTGCTGCTGGGACGGCGGCTGCTGCAGGGCCGGCGGCTGCGGCTGGGGCTGCTCCTGCTGCGGCTGGGGCTGCTGCTCCAGCCCACCAGTAGTTGTCCCCGCAGGCGGACTACCATCACCAACACCACCACCACCTGCGCCACTACCCCTACCTCCCTGGCGACCACGGCCACCGCGGCGCGAGCGCTGCTGCGGGAGGATCGCAGCAGCCGTCTCGGTGAGAGGGGTCGCAGTTGCGACCGCAGCCGAAACGTCAGTGAACGTGCACTTGGAGGGGGCACAACCGTGAAAGGTAGAGACTGCCGGCGCACCGCTCGATTGACCGATAGTGCACTGGCGAGTCTCGATCTCGGTGAGGGTATCGACAAAGGCGGTGATGGTGAGGTCACTCGGGTGCTGGCTAAGGAAGTGATCGCGAGCACTAGCGAGGCGGTCTTGCAGGCGCATGGCGATAAAATAGAGCGTCATGCAGAAAGGGGGGGGGAGCGCAGTGAGCTGGGCAGCAGTGCTGGCAGTGCCATAGCGGGTCTCTAGGGCGCGCAGGTGAGTGGCAAAGTCTGCAACGGTAGGGAAAGCTGCAAGGTCTGGGAAAAGCATAGGGAAGAGCAGGCGGCCAGCAGAAGCAGACGTGGGTGTGGAATAGCGAGCAATAACGGCGTCTAAGTAAGCTTTGGCCGTCTCAATAGTAGCAAAGCGCGAGCGCTCAAACACAGGGAGGGCGTGGCTAACAGCAACCTGAGCGACTGCATCGCGGGAGTCCCAAACAGCACGGGCAAGCGCAGCAGTAGAGAAAGCCTCACTCTCAGCGGAGGAGGGGTCAGCAGGGAGGGGAGCAGGTGCGGGGGGGCGGGGGAGCAAGCCATTGACATGGACAACCAAAGGGTGGCCATCCTGGCGCTGACCTGTAAGGTGGCGGCGGAGATCAGAGAGCCAGGCGGCGAAGTCAATCGCATGGCCCTCGGCGTCCAGTCAGAGCACGAAGTCAGCCATCGTGCAGGGTCAGCGGCACAGCTTCACAGGAACACAGCGACGCAGGGACACGGCGACAGCACTCTCCAGCACGGCGGCCGCGAGGCGCCACAGCACTGGCGAGCAGAGTAGACGGAGCCCGAGGCGGCACGGCAGGACGAGCAGGCACGAAGATGGGCCGGGCGGGCAGAGGTGAGGGCCAGGCAGACGCGGCGGGGCCAGGTAGGTGCGGCGGGGCCAGGCAGGCGCGGAGGGACGAGGTTGGTGCAGCGGGGCCAGGCAGGCGCGGCGCGACCAGGCAGGCGCGGCGGGGCCAGGCAGGCGCGGCGGGGCCAGGCATGCGCGGCAGGGGCCAGACAGGCGCGGCGGGGCGAGGCAGGCACGGAGGGGCCAAACAGGCGCGACAGGGCCAGACAGGCGCGGCGGGGCCAGGCAGGTGCGGTGGGGCCAGGAAGGCGCGGCGGGGCCAGGCAAGCGCAACGGGACCAGGCAGGCGCGGCGGGGCCAGGCAGGCGCGGCAGGGCCAGGCAGGCGCGGCGGGGCCAGGCAGGGCGCGACGGGGCTAAGCAGGGCGCGACGGGGCCAGGCGGGCGCGACGGGGCCGGGCAGGGCGCGACGGGGCCGGGCAGGGCGCGACGGGGCCGAGCGGGCGCGACGGGGCCAGGCAGGGCGCGACGGGGCCCAGGAGGGGCGCGATAGGGCTAGGAGGCGCGACGGGGCCCAGGAGGGGCGCTATGGGGCTGGGAGGCGCGACGGGGCTAGGAGGCACAACGGGGCCCAGGAGGGGCGCGACGGGGCCCAGGAGGGGCGCGATCGGGCTAGGGGGCGCGACGGGGCCCAGGAGGGGCGCGACGGGGCTAGGGGGCACGACGGGGCCCAGGAGGGGCGCGACGGGGCTAGGAGGCGTGACGGGGCCCAGGAGGGGCGCGACGGGGCCCAGAAGGGGCGCGACTGGGCTAGGGGGCGCGACGGGGCCCAGGAGGGGCGCGACGAGGCCCAGGAGGGGCGCGACGGGGCCCAGTAGGGGCGCGACGGGGCTAGGAGGCGTGACGGGGCCCAGGAGGGGCACGACTGGGCTAGGGGGCACGACGGGGCCCAGGAGGGGCGTGACTGGGCTAGGGGGCGCGACGGGGCCCAGGAGGGGCGCGAGTGGGCTAGGGGGGCGCGACAGGGCCCAGGAGGGGCGCGACTGGGCTAGGGGGCGCGACGGTGCCCAGGAGGGGCGCGACGGGGCTAGGAGGCACGACGGGGCTAGGAGGCGCGTCGGGGCCTAGCTAGGGTACGGGCGGAAGCGGTAGGTGGGGGATTCTAACCTACGCTCTGATACCATGTTAAGGTGAGAACTGAATAATGGACTAGAAGTAGAAACCTATAACAAATACTAGTTTGGTTGTACTCACTAGAACCATACCAAGGTCTAGTTTATAACTTCTACATAGCTAATACCAGCCGCCCGCACACCAGCCTCCAGCGTGAGGCTGGACCACGCCCCACCCCTCTTCCCTTGTGTCCTGTTCCTCGCCGCAGCCGACGGCTGACTCCCGCCGGCAGTCCCACCGTCGCGGAGTTTGGTTA
Organism: Closterium sp. NIES-67; assembly: GCA_027943415.1. Lineage (NCBI taxonomy): Eukaryota > Viridiplantae > Streptophyta > Zygnematophyceae > Desmidiales > Closteriaceae > Closterium > Closterium sp. NIES-67. Next base: position 220,010 of record BQMB01000851.1, on the reverse strand, counting down.
CATCGCCGAGTGGGGCGAGCGCAGCCGCCGCCGCTGCTGTTGTCGAAGCCCCCGTCGCCGCTGCTGTTGTCGCTGGCTTTACTTGCCGCCGCATGCCGCCGCCGCCGCTGCTATCGTCCTTGCTGCCGCCGCTGTCGTCGCCACCGCACCCTTGTCGTTGACGTTGCCGCCCCGCCCGTGGAGAGGTCGACTGCGTTGTCAACCGCCACTGCTACTGCAGGGAATGGGGGTGCTAGGTTAGGGGGTGTGGGTGTGTGTGGGTTCATCTATAACCAAGCCTAGGGGGTGTGTTAAAATTATATTTTATATAACTGTAGGCTTGGTATTTGTGCTACTGCATCCTACTGTAGATGGGATAACTCCCCTTCTTGTATGCCTCTTTCTCTTCAATCCTAGCTTTTCTTCTCGACATTTCTCCTCACTGCTCACGTTCCTAGATCTACTTTCCTCCCACCATCCCATGGCGTCATTCCTAGCTAAGCTTGTGTCCTAACTTGAGGAACCTAGACTCCTAAGTTTCTAACACTCTTTCCAGGCCAACCTCTTCCCAGACTTTCCCCCTCGCCTGAATCTCGGCAATGCCGAGCCCAATTTCGCGTCACGCTGCACGGAACCAGACTGCACCGTTTTTCGTCAATTTCGCGCCAGATTACGTCGCACTGTTGCGCGTGAGTTTGGGAAGAGGTTGGCCTGAGAAGAGGCCGTAGCAAGACGCTCTTACCCTACTCTGATCTGAAGAACGAAATGAATGCATGGATGCAACTATGTACACAAAGCCCTGGACAGACAAAGCATCAAGAGCGTTACCCTTCAGCTTTCTTCACTTGCTCAAGCGTCTGCTGCTTCAAACGCTCAAATATCCCCATCATCCAATCCCTTCCAGATGCAACGTATGGGTTGTTCATCACCTGCTGTCCAGCATGCGACAAGGTAGCCTCTGCTGCTGCTGCAGCGGCTTTCGCCTTGGAAGTCACATGATATGTCTCGTCAACAGATGAGAACGTACTGCTGACAGAAGCAGATGCACCACTGATCTTTTCAGAGATGTTAAACTTCTTGTCAAGCGCAGCTGCAGTAGCTGTTGTCTTCTCTTTCACAGCCGCCATACTTGTTGAGGCAGTCTGGCTAATGCCATGCCTTTCATCTAACGCCCTCGCCTTCTCCAATGCGTCTTTGCTCAGCATATAACCAGAGGCAAGCAGCGACGCAACGGCAGATTCAGACTTGTGAGTAGTTTCTGGTGGACTTGGGCTGGGAGCCTTATCCACCATGGCCTGCCACATTGAAGTAGACGCGTCAGAGCCAATGACCTGAATATGAGTTGCAAAACTGGTCACGCCATTTTGAAACGCGAATTTGGTGGTACACCCTCCGTACCTCTTGAGGGGTAAAATCATGATAATCCTCGTCTGAAAGACGTAAAACATGGATGGGCTGGTCTTCAATCAGTGTTCCCTGCTAAGATGCACATCGATTAATGTTACTACTACTATGACCAAGCGTGTCACCTTTCGCCTTTGCATCTGGCCCGTAAATACTCACTGACAGCAGCAGAGAAGTCTCAACTGCGTGGCCGTCCTTGAAAGTTAAAATTGCAAATCGATTTGAAGGGTACGTTGACGCCTCGTCCCTGCAAAGAGATAGCGCAGTTTTATGTACATCCCAAAGCTCCCCTCAGAATGGCGTGGGGAAAAAGAAACACTCGCGAAATAGATCCTATTAATTGAGCCGCTCACGTTTTGAATACTGCAGAAGAAATGTCTCCAGCGAACTTGAAGAAGTCAATGACATCCCGATCAGTCACTTTCGCGGAAATGTTTAGAACCTTGATGGACTTCTGAAGATAAAGAAGAAATTGGCTCAATAGACGAATCTAACTAGTAAGAAAAAAACACTCGCGAAACCCCATCCTCACCTCCATCATGATAATTTCACGCTGCACGACGATCTGCGAATAACTGTTGTACGAGGGAGAACGATTACTAATCAAGTGTCTCGCAACGACTTCCGCCTGGAAAGCGGTGAAGCAAGCAGACTAATGGCACACGAGGCCTCTACGGGTCCAGCGAACCGCATTTTTAGTAGTTGGTCCAAATTCAACGTCGCAAGGAAGTGCCTGTCCAGTGTCCTGTCCACCATCAACCTGAAGCTGGAACCAGCACTCACCAATTTCGTGACATGCAAGCGATAGGTGGCTTTCGCTCTGACGCGTGCGGCACGTCAACACCACCTAACGGGTACAGTTACCCCTCAAATCATGTTACACAAATAATGAGAATGCTATGAATGGAATTTAAGAGTAGCGCGGAGGGCGATGGCGAAACTGTGAACGAGTGAATGACAATAAAATGAAATATAACACAATATATATGAAACCTAGGGTGATCCTGGACGTAGGATCGGAAGGTTCGGGAAAAGTGTCGAAAGGGCCTCGATGTGTCGAAGTGAGGTCCGGAAAGGCCCAGGAGGTTCGAACTAAAAGGTCTGGAACCAGGCCTATCGTTATCAGGGTATTTTGCCCTGATTCCCTGATTTCACTGGGTATTTTTTTGGCCAACCCTTAATTTTCAGGGTTGGTCTTTTCTTAACCCTAGCCCCTTCATGGTTGTAAGTTACTGAACACTTGGGATTTCAGGGATTGCGTTATGCCAATACTGAGTTTTCAGGGAGCAACGCGTACGAACCCTGAGTGTGATATTCATGTGCCTCTCAACCCTGAAATTTCGGCAATGTCCCCAATCTCTATAAACATTACCCACACACACACAACAACCTACAAAAATTGGCCAAGTCCTAATTGTACAGCCATTCCCTCTACACACCCCACAATTATCGACCAATATCGGCTAAGTCCTATGGTAGACATTCCCCCTACACCCGCAACAAACCACAAATAGTCGGCTAAGTCCTAGTAGCTAGAGTAGCACTCTCCTCAACAAAAAATTGTTTAAAGTCTTCGTGTACAGACAGTCTTCGTGTTGTTTTCTAGCAGCATTGGTTCATTTCGTAATTTCCCCCAGGCCCCTAGTTCCCAAAAAAATAATCCACTACACTTTGACGGTCACGATCGAACGCGATCGTTTTCGACGTTTCTCAGCTGTTCATCGTTGGTCAATCATCAACGGCTCAGATTTGCGCGACCTGAGCTAGTTTTTTTTCTAGTTCAGACGAATTGGGCCCATCTGGAAAAACCCCTGTAAAACCAGAGACGAGCCAAACATAACCCCGGCTTCTAGCAAGGCAGTTTTCGAATGTACCAGGCTTTGAGAGGTGTGGGCTCACAACGCTGAAATCACACACCAAGCAACCCACAAAAATCGGCTGTCATGTGTCGTACAGACATCCCCCCTACACACCTAACCCACAAAAATTAGCTAAGTCTTGATATGCAGTGACAGCACAAAAAAAAATCGGCTCAGTGCTATTGTACACAAGTCCCCCCTCCCACACTCCCACAATCCATAAAAAGGGCTAACGACCAAGTCGTCAATATGAAAAAGGTACCGTAGGTTGTGCAGCTGGCAATGAACCTAACCCTAAATTTCAAGGGTACTAGCGACAATGCTCCCTTAAGGAAACTTTTGTTATTGTCCGTGTGGTCAACTGAAAGTCCATCAAACTTTGACGGCCACGATCAATCGCGAACGTTTCGACAAATTTCAGTCGTTAGATGATCGCGTATGATTAACGTCCTCGATTCGCCCATGGCGCTGCAAGCGCGGGAGGTTTCTGCCACTGCCCCATTCGCCTCGATCCCCACCTCTCCCTCCATTTCGCTTCCCCACTCCCCTCCGTTTCGATCCCCCCTTCCCCTCCGTTTCGCTTCTCCCATTCCTCTACTGTATTTCGAACCACCCCCCCCCCCCCCCCCCCTTTTTTCCCTCCCCGTTTCGCTTCCTCTCTTCCCCTATGTTTCCATCCTCCCCCTTCCCCTCCGTTTCGCTCTCCCCCTCCCCTCGGTTTGATTCCCTCCCCATTTTCCCCCCATTTTTTATTCCCCCCCTCGTGTTGAAGGCAACCCTGAACGCATTCGGTGAACCCTGGGATTTTCAGGGGTCCAAATTTCTGAACACTTACAAATCAGGGTAGGCAATTTTTGAAAACTGAACCCTCATGGTATTTTTTTTTTTTTAGTCGACAGCTCAAGGGGTTTTTTTTTTAAACGTCAGGCCTGTCTGGAACCTATCGCTGGCTCGGGACTGTTCGAGTCGTACGCCCTATAGCAAGCCTCAGTATGGAATTACTAATTCCTAACTCAGTGTCCACCATCAACCTGAAGCTGGAACCAGCACTCACCAATTTCGTGACATACCAGCAATAGGTGGCTTTCGCTCTGGCGCGGTACGTCAATACCACCTAACGGGTACAGCTAACCCTCAAATCATGTTACACAAATAATGAGCACATAAGCTGGTATAATCCACTTAGGTAGGCCATCAATTGCAATTCATTCTTGTTGTGGTAAAATCGTATTTAAAGCCCGTGGCTATAATAGCAATCAAGAGGGCTGATTAATTTGCTCTTGAACTTGGCACATGACTTGATCTTTAGAGTAAACGAAACATAATAAAAACATTTCGTTTGGCGGAATCTGACCGTGGCGGTTTGGCGACAGTTTCTGCACGAAACCATTCGGTAAACAGTGCAATACGCGTCGTGCGACCGAATTCTTGGTTTCGTAAACAGTGAAAATGCGAGAAGAACAGTGCTTTTTTTGCGAACAGTAGCTGATTCTAGAATTGCAGACCTGGAAATCACTTGAATTCCCCAGTCATAAAGCGCCTGTATTTCCTCGTCGCAAGCTGCTCGCCCAAACCCGTCGTAGAAACTCCGTGCGATGCACACAGTGTTTTTGCGCAATTCGCATCCAAATGATCGTGTCGCAACAAACAGCAAAACGAGTTCTTTCGCCATTCCTCCAATCAGGAAGCTCGACCAGAATTAGTTTCGACGCACTTTTCTTGTTCAGACTTGAATTCAAAGCTGCCTTTCCATTCTATAGCAGACCAGACGGATTTCAAAGCACCGAAGTCAAGTGGTTTCCAGGTCTGCTATTTTAGCCGCGGGCTTTAGTTGGCATCCATAGAATGACGTCAGCAAATAGCGCTCGTCTGGATGGTTACGTCAGCAAGCCGTTTCAGTCACGCGAACAGTCGCGCTCTTTTCAGTAGCAGTTACAACGCATAGCGCAAATAGCTCAAACAGGTACATCACCGAATAGGTACTTCTAACAGGCATAAAAGTAGCTTGGACAACTTCATTTATTAACTTGTTCTTCAGTAAATTATGGTCAACAAGTTCTAAGACTTCCGCTGTCGTACTAGTCTACCATTCCAGCAAAGATCCTTGGTTAAGTCTTGAAGTATCGCAAGGCTGTAACACTGACTCTGGTGTTACAACTTGTTAACACTGGCTGTTACTGGAGGTACTTCCAATATTACTTTCTACTTCGAGTACTTTTGTTTGCAGATTCTATACTTAGTCTCCTGCACCACCGTTCAAATTCTTTCAATTCTAATAACACTATAAAACATGATTAGAAACTTGCATGCATAGCTTTGTCCAAGCTTGCACACAGCTCCATATATGGATACATTAATTTCAAGGCCAAACGAAAAGTTTCATATATTGGAAGTTTGTGTTCTGATGAAATATTATGAGTCGTCCACGAATGTCTTTCGATATTTGCCTTTGGAAGACCCCATGTTACGTGAGTGAAACAAGCGGTGCTGCACCGAGTGGTAGAACAACCAGTCAGAAGCGTCGAGAGGGAACCGAGGAAGTCACTGGGGGGGTGAGGCCCGAGAGCTTGTTCGCGCGGGTGTCGCGGCCGTGAGCTAGACAGCCCCAGACGTGAACGTACGCGTCACCAGGGGACCCAGTCCAAAGAATGGTCAGCAAAACCTGCGGTTGTGAGCAGCGAAACGACATGTCAAGCTGGTGAGCCACGTACCGCACCGAAAATGGACCACAGAAAATGGAGGGCACCGGTATGGACCATGGAGGTGCGGGCCACCTCCATGACCAGGCCGATGCGTCGTTCGGCTGCCCCATTCCGCTGCGGCGAGTCTAGGAGGGTAAACGTCTGGGTATGCCCCCTGCATGGCAGAACACGCCAAGACAGTCAGAGATGAACTCGCCACCACGGTCGGAGTGAAAGCGGAACATGGGCATAGAGTGGTGGGTGCGGACAATTTGAAGCCACGAAAAGAGGACGTTAGACACGTCGGCCTTCCGTGCCAACGGGAACACGGTACTGTGGCGTGATAAGTCGTCGATGACAATCATAAAATATCACTACCGGTGAGGCCCAACGACTGGGGCAGGGCCCCAGACGTCCAGGTGTAGGGTCTGTAGCAGTGCAGTGCAACTCAGGCACTGACTTATCATCATTCGCTACGCTACTCTGCAATCTGAGTTGGAGCGTCATACGTCCGAATACCTCATGATGGGATACCTGCTACCTGCACTCGTACAGGCTCACGAGTGTGTGGAATAAAGTACAGAGCAGCTGCTGTTCAAGCTCAACTTTGTTGGCTTGATTTTCTCTATCGACTTCTTGCCTCACGACCCTTAGTATATGTTAAAAACTGGGCGCTTAGCGTCTACCCAGTTTTGAGGGGGGGAGGTGTGAGAGAATGAGGCTTACCGAATCCTTGATCACTACTATTTGCTGTTTATTATTTATTGTATATTATTTTATGTGTTTCTTCCTTTCCTGGAAATCCCTACACTTTTCCCTACACATTGATATATTTTGTAAATATATCAATTGTGTTACGGAGTGTTTTGGACTTTCGTTGCGCAACACGTTTTCTATGGCGTAGATTGTTCCGTCACCGTCAACGTATCTCTAGAATCCCTAACGTGCTTCTAGATGGTGTTTCTACGGACGGTTCTACCCATTTCTAGAATTCTCTTAGAAGCCCTAGTTACCCTTCCCTAGAGTTCTCGTAGGTATAAATAGCATTGCCTCTTAGCTTGTACTCAGACATTCAATTCTTTATTAGTATCATTCAAGCTTCCGCTAAATCCTGGACCTGTGACAACTGTCGTGGGCTTCCTATACTAGTAACTCCTGTAATTAACTGTACTCTCGTACCCAGATGCAATCAGTCCCTGTCTTTACGTAATAAACTCCCTCAACTGTTGCGAGCTGTTCGTACGCATCCGACGTAAAGAATATGTCCGTCTGGTACCCGTGGGCAAATAGGCCTGTTAAGAGCGGGGAAGTTTGGGCGAATATTATGAATTTGAGATGGGCGAATGGGCGAGAAAGGGGGTCTCTAATATTTGATGCCCTCTTTTTGTAGGTGACAGTGTAGTGGAAATTGGATTCCATGAAATCCAACCACCGAATCTGTCATGGGTTGAGCAGTGGCTGTGCGCAGATGTACTGTAGGATTCGGTGGTCTATCTGTACTGTCACGTCTGCGCCATCACACCTTAAAGGCGTGCACGATCGCGAACATCTCCTTATCGTGTATCGGATAATTTGCTCTGGCAGATGTAGCTTTCGTGATTCGTACGCAATTGGCTACAGGCCTTTGCCGAAGTCCTTTAAAGTACTGCTCTGATGGCGATGTCGCTGGCATCTGTGATAACTTCGAATGGACGGTGAGGATTGGCAATGAGAAGGACAGGGGTTGAGCACATAAATTTTTTTAGTGCAGATAAGGCAGCTTGCACTTTCTGCCCCCACCTACACTAAGGGAAAAAACTGTCCGGATGCAGAGGCTCCAGTGAGTTTTTTGGCCATAATGTCATAGCAAGATTAAGCTTTAATGTGAGAACATTGTTGTGTCATGGGCACATGTAGTCTCAACTTCCACCCTTGGTGTTAGCTCGTTTACCTCACGACATGTTTACAAACATGCTCACGACATATAATACATACAAGGTCATCATCCGGACAGTTTTTTTCCCGAATCCCCAGAAGATCTACTAATGAATATTCTAGTAGCTAGTCCACCTTCCCCCTGCCTTGATCACAGCACGCACACACTTTGGCATGCTGTATATGAGATTTTTGCAAAAATCCGCAGGAATTTTCTCCCACTCCTCTTGGATCCGCTCCCAAAGTTCCACCATTCCGGAGGGTGGCCACTCGTACTTGGACAGCTCCTTTTTGAGGTGAGCCCAGAGATGCTCGATCGGGTTAAGGTCGGGGGAGGAGGAGGGCCACAGCTGCATGGAATAGTCCTGCTCCCCAAGGTATTCCTGCACTAGGCGACACTTATGCTTGGGGTCATTATCATGCTGGAATATAACATTAGAGGGCGTGAGGCTATAGAATTCGATAGTGGATGTGAGTTCATCCTGTAAAATGTTGCAATAAAATGGCCCATCCATCCTCCCATCTATCTTGCACATAAAACACGCGCTGTCGTAGGTCAGGCACCCCACACCATCACAAAACCCCCTCCATGCTTCACCGTTTGCCGGATTTGATGGCTCTGCAGGCTGTTGCCGTCGCGGATCCAGGCGTATGCGCGGCCGTCTGAGCAAAAGCGATTTATCTTCGTTTCGTCGGACCAACTAACGCGCTTCCAGTCCTCGAGCGTCCAGTCTATGTGCTCTCTGGCAAACTCTAGCCTGTCCTTAATGCTCTGCTTGGACAGTCGCGGTTTTTCGGCTGTGATACTGCGACTAGGCCAGCGCCACGAAGTGAATTCCTAATTGTCCAAGGGCATACGTTAACATTGTGTGCTGTTCCTAGCGCTTTTGCCGCGTCAACGCTTGTTTTCGCCACGCCACTAGTGATAGCTTAGATAATGGTGCGCTAGAGTCGGTGTGATATGAGCCGTGGCCTTCCACCTGGCGGCATCGTGGGTCGCACCTCATCGCGGCTAGTCTCTGCGATGACTTTGAGACCGTAGTCATGGACGGTGCTTTTACCTACACCTATATCCTTCGCTATTTTGCGCACGCTAACCCCCTTGCGCAGAAACTCGATCATACGTGCTCGTCGCTTCTCATCGACCGGCTTCATGGCATCTGGACCGTATGCGGACTACCGGACTACGGAACGGCGACAAGAGTTTCGTTAGATCGAGATCTAAAACAAGAGCGGATGAGAATGTAGATGTCGAACGTCGATCGGAACTAACTGTCCGGAAGCTGTCCATCTTGCGAAGTGTTATCCTCTGTGAGACATATTCATTATTACAAACCAAAACTCGGTGGGTTCTTGAATATACGCAGTGTTATTCAAACAGGGAAATTTGTGGAAACTTATTCTTTACTAAGACAGGCAAAAATTGACCTGCAGTAGCCTAAACCCCTTTATCCTGACAGTTTTTTCTTTCAGTGTATATTCAGTCCCTTTCCGCAGCAAGTCAGTTAATGGTGCAGTTACCCCTACCATATTCGGGATAAAACGCCAAACATAATTGATGAACCTTAAAAAACTTTGCAGCTCATGCATTTTCATAGGCATTAGCTAATATTGCACTGTCTAGATTTTGCGCGGATCCACTTCGACGCCCTTAGTGGAAATAACGAATCCCAAGAATTCTAAGATATCCTTTACAAACTCACACTTAGACCACTTTGTGATCAGCCGATGCTCCTGCAGTAGCGTGGAAACTGCTTCGAGGTCCTTTAAGTGCTGCTCCCGGGCCTCGTTGTGAATCAGTATATGATCGAGGTAGACTATAACACACTTCTCTACGAGCGAACTAAAGATTTGGTTCATGGTCATCTGAAATGTCGCCAGGGCGTTTGTAAGACCGAATGGCATAACTACGTACTCGAAACTCCCGTACCTAGTATGAAACGCAGTCTTGTGACAGTCTGCGAAGGGGGTTACCATCAGCACTTAAATCTGATGGTAACCCCCTCGTAAATCTATTTTCGAGAAGGAACGAGCTTTGCGAAGTTGGTCAATCAGTTCGTCAGCTTGCGGGATAGGGTAACGCAACTTGATAGTCACCCTGTTCAGAGCTCTGTAGTCAGTGCACATTTGGTACCCGTCCTCTTTCTTGGGGGTGAACAATATGGGGGCGGCACATGGTGAGGAGCTCGGATGGATGAATTTTGTCTCCAGTAAATAGTCCAACTGCTTCCGTGATTCATCTAACTGTGGATGTGTTAGTCGAAATTGTTGCTGCACTAGTTCTAATTCTATTCGATGGTCAAAGGGACATTCCAGTGGTAATAAATGGTAGGTCGTCTGGAAATATCTGCGAATCATATGCGCTTGATCGGCCAGCACTGCTGTAGTCAGCTTCTCTAAATCGGACGGTTTCGATGCCTCGTCGACAACGCGAACGACTATACCGAATACTTCGCGCCCTGTAAGACCATTCGTTTGATCGCCATTGAGTTTACATGCGTCACTCCCCATGTGACCCCCTTCGTCCATTCTGGTAACGTCACATTGCGGCAGTTGATTTTGACGGAACAGCTACCGGTCGTCCAGTCAATTTTCGGATTGAATCATCGCAGCCAATCCCGTCCCAGGAACATATCGAAGTCGTCGAGTGTAATTGCCAACATTCCCATAAATTTTTTGAATTCAGCTCCACAACATACCCTAATCATGTCCGCCCTGTCTTTTATTGCTAGTGGGGTCCCGTCGACTAGTCTGGCTTCAATCTCCGGTAGACACCTATCTAAGGGTAACTTCTTTTTTTTTTTTCCGTGGCAAGGTTGATCAGACTGTGGTTGGCTCCCACGTCCACAAAGATTTTTTTTCCCCTTGGACCCTACCCTCTAAATAAATGGGGTAATACATCGTTGCACCGGCTTGATTCAGCCGAATTTGATCGATCGCGTGGATCGGTACCAATACTCGATGAGGGTCATCGACCACGGGCGAGCAAGTTCGATCAGTAGTGGGCCCATTAACTACTGATATTAAGTGTTTGTCTGGTCGTTGGAACGCCCCTGCCCTTGTTTCCGCTTCTTCCGCTCCTCTAGGCATTCTGACTTGCGGTGTCCCGGCCTATTACACCCGAAACAACGACCCTTGAAGGTTGTAACTACTGACTTCGATGTTGTAACAGCGTATACAGTGGCACGCTCGATTGGTCCCCGAATACAACTTCCGTCATAGGAACCCGCTCTTGGCTTGAAAAACGAATCCAACCGCTCTGCAACCCTTATTAAATCCGTGATTTCTCTGCGCAGATCCGGTCGAAGTCCCTCGATGTATCTGTCGAACTTTTTGTCCTGATGAATGTAGTCGACCTGGTCGCATAGATTCTTGAAACTGCTGGTATAGTTCTGAACCGATCCGAGTTGGCACCACGTGTGAAGGCGGTCACTCACTTGACTGCTTGCGTTGACGTGTTCAAAGCGGCGACGAATTCCCGCGCACCACGATTGCCACGTGCTGTACTCGTCCACCCGCAATAACTTCCTGCCCAGTGATTGGTCGTGCAAAAACGTCCGATCACGAGCGGCGTCGTATCCAGCTCCTTCAACTGAATTATCTGCTACCATCAATGCATCGCCGGCCCACGTAGGAGCGATACGGCGTATCAGATTTTTTGCGCATCGTCGATGACAAGGTTGCAGTCGTAAAAAGCATTCAGGTGAAAAATCCACCCGCTGACAGACAAACTGTCACGATGGCTTGGGTCGAACATGGGCGGCCTCTGTGTCTTGAGGATTCTCGGCGCCATGTTGATGCTATTAGTTTGTAGGCCAGTTGGAGAGGTAATTTGGGGCGACGGGTTTATTTTCACCCCTTCGCAAACTTCTGCTCGTCCATTAGCCAGTGGAGGGTTGTTCCTCGAACCCTCGTGCGAAGACGCATGTGGTCGCTGATTGTCGCCAGGTATTTCAGAACAATGTTAGGTTACTTGTTCTTGTTGTCCTTGGTTTGTCGTTGGTGCGATTGTGTCATGTCGTGTCTGAGGCATTCGGCTTGGCAGCGCAGATATCTCGGATTGAGCTTGGGCCGTTTCAGTTCGCACACGCGCCAACTCCTGCAGATACTTTTCGTGAGTAAGACGGACTTCTTCAAATGATGCCACCTTTCCTTCATGAGTCATAACAATAAACGCCGACGGATCCACCATTTCGTGGAAAGGTTTGGGCGACTTTCGGCACGCTGACACTGCAAACACAGTCGTGGCTGTAAGTATTTATCAATTAATATTACCTAGACATCGGATATGTAGTAAGCACATGGCGACAGCCTCCGTAAGTGTCGGTATTGCAGCGGAACTAGAGCGCAAGGCTGAGGATCGTTAGCTCTGATGGCCAAGAGTAATGAAGCGCAAAGAGCGTGTGTCGAAGGATTGAGCGCCGAGGAAACAATACAAATGAGGCAACATCAAAACAGCAGAGAGCATGGATATAGCTAGCCTAGGAGCACACGGTCATGGCTCGGTAGAGCTGCGATGTGTGGTTCGTAAATTGGCGCGAAGCGCCCAGATCTAGGCATGAAACAGCAAGGCGGACAAAATGCATGCGGCTCTTTAGTGGGCCGCATTTGGGTACCGCGATTTGAATTTCGTGGAAGAGCTGCACGGCAACCCCGTTATTGGAGTGTACGCCTTAGGGCGTGTATCATACGGTTTAGGAACTGAGTTACGTCCGTGGACGAAAAGGGTCACACATTTCGGCATTTGTAAGGAATTAACATTCCTTACTGCGCTGAACTACAGCGCGTACACCCAAAGACCTCGAACTCGCAGGTTCGGCCATTATTGTCGGCCCAAACCTTCCCGAATCGCGTTCCGACACCCTCGACACCCGACCAAACCATTCACATCCCGAGGTCCTCGCCCTAGCTCGTCCTAACACGTCCGTGCCCTATTTTAGCCAGTTCGCTCGTGACTTGTAGACATTGTTTTTCTATTCCCATTATTGAGTGGCTGTTCCATTCCCACTCATAACAGCATTTCTCGCTCTACTTTTCGCCAACGGCCTCGCAAAGGATTCACGACTTAGGGAACTCGAGGTTCCACACATGTCCAGAGTCAGGACGCTGGTTTCGAACGGACGTCCGGATGTCCGTTCGAAACTCTCCCTCCAGTTCTGTGCGAAAAGCACAAGCTACTCCCGCGAAGAGAACGAAACATCTCGACGCCGCCGTTATGCCACGTGCCAAATTGACCATTTGCTTGTGATTGACCATTCGCTTGTGATTGGAGACGACGAACAGGGCGGCTCCAGCTTGTGATTGTTCTTCTTTGTCATTGGATGCGAATTCTTTGGTTTGTCATTTCGCGGGAGAGAAGGGGGGGTGGGGGCGGGGGGCTCGCCATTCGTTCAAACGTTTGAGCGTTTGAACTTCGAGTCTCGGAACTCGAAGTTCCGTCCGCGGACAGATTGCCTATCCGAGTTTCGAAACTGGCGCCAACGGAACTGGCGATAACGGTGACGGAACCCAGTTCCGGAATTGGGCCCACGAAACCGTAGGCTACACGCCCTTACTAACTAAAACCCGTGATAAGGAAATACGCTTTCCTTCTCGTCCCTCCCCCTCATCCCTTCCCAAAACCAATACACATGATCCCGCTTACAGACATCCGCGCTAGTCGCACAATCATGGTTAAGGACCCATTGACGTATCCACCCTGCTCTTATCCCCTAGTGTACATGCACAATCGCTGTTCAACATGAAACGACCCACAAGAGTGTACTGTACAAGATAGCGCACAGATTCCACGGCAACCAATAGGATTCGTCCATAAGATTTTGTTAGCGAAAAAAACAGCCTAGCGAAGTCACTAGAAGGCTTATCGTCAGCCAACGACCTGTTAACACGCCACGTTGACACGGAAGTTTCTAGCATGCACAGATTCCTATGTTCCAATGAATGAACCAAAGAACACGTCAGCGTTCGCCAGAGCTGTTCACCGGCGTGTTCTACAAACTTCAAATGCGTGGGTATAAGCCACGTCTATCCGAACAACCTCCAGCCACACATTGTTACCTTATCCATCTCAACTTTCGCTTAAGTGACAACATATTTGCCCTCTCTTTACTCTCTATCATTACTCGTCAATGCGCTGCGCGAGGTCTCGGCGACACCCGTCACTCCAACCGTCACGGCGGCTCCTCTTAGTCTTGCACAGGCTGTCTATTCGCACTCTCTTCATCTCGCCTCGTCGCCTCTTTTTCACTCCGTCATAACTCTTCGCACCTGCCTCGGTTTGCGCTTACTAGCATGGGCTAGCTAGATCTCCTCGTCTTTCGCGGGGGCGCGCCTCGTATCCTCGTCAAAGCTCCACCCGCTATTCTCACACTCGCCCGTCGGCAGAGGCGGGTGGCACAAGAGAGGGCGCGCATATAGTCACCGCCAGCGATCGGTGGCGGAGGTTGCGGGGACGGAGGGCGGGGTAATGGAACGGCAATGCTTCCAACGGCGACTTGCAGCAAGTTCTCGCATCTCTCGAGGACCGTTTTCTTGCCGAGCCGGGCGTGTCGCTCGACACTATCAAGGCCAACGCGCGGGGTTTTGTTCGCGGTGGGCACGCGCAGGGGGCAGGTGTTGCGCATCTTCTGCGCGAAGCCGGAGCTGGCAGGGCAGGAGTACGGTGCTGCCGTGCGGGACAAGGCGGAGCTGCTTGCCGCGTTCCGCATCGCGCCCGTCGCGTTCCTGAAAGCGCTCTCGCGGTCACTCGATTGGCTGGCGACGCCTGCGACGCACGCTACGACGGTTCTCACGTTTCTCGACTGCTAGAGTCGTAGCCGTCTGCCCCGACGACCTCTCTCAACCGATAGACAACCTATCCGATACAGTCACATTTCTCTGCGGAGACTATGGCCCGGGATCTGAGCGGCAGAAAGTGTCGTTCGGTAATATGGGAGTTGGGGGAGCACGGCACCGTGGATATGGTTAAAATGGGAATGCTGAAAATATGGACTTGGGCAGGAGTTGGAACATGGTGTCATCTCTGGCAATACATTTCAGTGTTGTAAACGCAGTGTTGTGATTCTGTATCTGTTGTGTTATAAACATAGTGCAATGTTGTTGGTGTTGAAACATGACCCGTTTCATGCGGGTCAGAAGTTTCTCACGCCGGTTACCAAAACGGACGCACATAGGCCGTCCGCATTTAATGACTACAGTCCGGCTACTCCCGCCCCCGAAGTGTACAAGCCCTTTTTGCCCGGTGTTTTGGCCGGAGGATACATGCACGCACCGCGCAAAAAAAATGCGTGCTTGTATCGTGGAACAGGTGTACACCATCCATCCATCCAGTCGTGGCTCTAGCATCCCCCAACCGTCAGTTCGCAACTGCACCCCACAACCATTGGATCGAAGCAACTGGTGGCAGCGAGGAAGGCAGCGTCAAGGGCTTGGGTGGAGGTCGGCAGCACTCGGCAGCATCTGGGACGGGGCAGAGTGTGACGCGCATATGGCAGTCGACGAGTAGTCGGTACTCTACACGACAGCGCCGGCCTGACTAGGCCAGAAACCCGTTACAGCACGCGTTTCCTGCACCGCAGCAAATAACCACCGAACTTCGTCTAGGCGCCTCTCTCTTTCGCACAATGGTGATGCGTGCCTTTCCCGCGTGCCTACGGTACCTTGGTGGCGGCAAGTGGTAAGCTTAGTACAGTTCTGTACACTGCATCAGTAGGTGCAGTACGGGGTTACCGAAGGTGTACTGTAGTGCACTGCACCAGCAAATAGGAAAGCTCTTCGCTGACAAATTGACCTCCATCCATCTCCCCGTCTAAGAAATTGGCCTTCGCATCGCAACCATCCAGAGGTGAATCAAGAAGATCACATGAGTCACCAGGGATGATACGTTGACTCTCTCCTCCCATGGCTGTTCTTTAGCCATTTGGATGGCTGTGCAGTACAGTACACTGCAGCAATCCGCACCGCTGCCTGCGTCGGTTGCCCTACTACTGTAGCTGCCCTTCTGCCCGTTATCGCACCGGCACGGCGTCGCAGGGGAGCTGTAATGTCGTATTCAGTACTGTACAGACCACTCAGTGCTTATCGCGACATGGACTGTTCACCGGCGAACCGTACGACGCACCACGTCTTTCTGGCGGGGCAATGAGGGGCAGCGGCATGAGTGAATGCACTTGTCACCCGTGCCGCCATGAATCGTGTGAGTCACGACTCGTCATCACCACCGCTCGTTCGTGTGTTCGTTCGCTCACGAGCCACCATCACCACCACCACACCACACCACCACGCACCGAGTGTCTGCCCCTTCCCTTGCTCCAGCTTCATCACCCGCTGCAGGACAGTACAGAACAGGACGTACACCCGCGCTGCAATTCCCCCAAGCGAGCGTTACTGCAGTAGAGTCCAGACCGGAGCGGACCTAACAGAACAGACCCACCCAGCGCCAGTGATACAGGGTGTCTTGATCCATTGCACCGACAGACATCTTGGCGTAGAGGGGAACGGGGGAGGGGGAGAGGGGGTGAGGGGGAAAGGGGGGTGAGGGGGAGAGGGGGGTGAGGGGGAGAGGGGGTGAGGGGGAGAGTGGGAAGGGGGGAGGGTGGGGAGAGGGGGGGTGGAGGAAGAGATTACTCTACTCTCAGATCTCGTTTCTTACGGCCTCGGTGATTATTCTAATCAACGATTGGCTAATAATCGTGTACAAATCAAGACTGGTGTTTTTGAGACTACAGTCCGCAGTACTGTACTGTACACTGTACTGCCCCTCTGCTCCAACCGCAGCCTTCCCCTGCCTGCCAGGGCTGCCGCAACCGCAACCGTCCACTTGAAACACCCATGTTTCTGGCCCGAGCTTTCTGCTCTGCAGTGCTCCGCTCTCCCTTCCCTTTCTTCCCTTCCCTTGCAAGTGCATCGTTGTCCGCCCGCCCCGTTGCTCGCTAACGTCACGTAGACACTGTACTGTACTGCATCCCAAGCAGCGTAGCATAGGCAGCGGCAAGGTGTGCGTCAGCCTCACAAGCAGTGCGAGTGCCACTTGCACCACGAGTGCGTGGTGCTTGTGGTACAGTAAGCTCTGTATTCTTGCGGTAGTGGTCGTGGCGGTGCGGTCCCGTTCCGTCCCGTACGGCTTCGTGCGGTTGAAAGCGGTGCGATACGGTGCGCGCAGTGGCGTTCTCATCAAAGTCACGCGGTGTGTGGTGGGTGGGTGCACTTGTTGTGGAGTGGAGTAGTACTGCGCGCATAGCCGCGCCGTCCACGCGCACTGCACCGCACTTACCTTCAATTTCTGGGCCCTTCCATCCTGGACAGTCTCGCTGACGCGGCTGCGGGCTTCTATGGCAGATATTTGCCCGTCCTACGCTGTGCTCTGCTGTCCTCCCCTGCCCTGCCCTGCTCTCCTATAGTACTGCCAAAAGAGTGGCTCACCTGCTCCTCTTCGCTGCTCCTGCTAAGAGCCTCCTCCACTCCTCGCCTCGCCTCGCCTCGCCTAGCCTCAGGCGGATCGAAATTCCTAGCCCGCCTATATTTCCTGGTTGAGAGGGTTCATCAAAGTTCCCCGCCTCCCCTTCGGCTTCCGCCGCTTCCCCTCCCTCCTCCCCTTCCGCGTCCGTTCCTTCGGGAAACGCCCTCCGCCGTGGTCCTGTGGTACAGTACGCTCACTTGCACTGTTTGTACTGTGTCAATCCCCGCAGACGTTCGTTCACCTGTTGCTTGCTCACCGGGTCACCTGCTCCCACCTGTGCACCTCCTCTCCTCCACCACCCACCCCCCCCCGCCCCCCCCCCCTCGCTCCCCCCACCCCGTCCCGCCTCCTCCCCCCCGCCCACCCCTCCCCCCACCCGTTTTTCTGCCATCATTCGACTATAATTTCGTGACTTCATCATTTGTAGTAGCAGGCTGAGCCCAGGATATCGAGAGCAGAAGCACTAGCACCAGCGCCGCCGCTTTGAGCTTTGAGCTGGTACGACGAGTCGGGCTCTTGTAAGTCGGAGCAGAGCACGAACGACTTGGCTCTCACTCACTCCAGAGTCTAGGAGACCGCGCGGCGAGCCAGCCCGACTGCCGTCGAGCGCTCACCGTCGCCACCGTCAAACCCGTCGCCCCCGTCGCCCCCGTCGCCACCTTCTTTCTCGTTGTTCGAATCGCGCGTTTCTGAGTCGAGACGAGTCGCCGCGCGGCGGCCTTCCCCTACTAACTTTTTAATCTCCGGATAAGGCTTATCATCACCATCATGGACCTCTCGTCGGCTCTTCTCCTGCTGCTCGACGGCAGCATCCGCATCCTCACCAACCTGCACCCCGAGCGGCAGTACGAGTCCGAGTGGGACCTCCGGGCCGCCTCACAGTCGTCGCTTCTGCAGACGCAGCGTTCAGAGCCGTTCGCGCAGTCGCACACACAGTCGCAAGCACAGTCGCCGCTCTCACTTGTTCCTAGAACCACAAGCTGCCCCGCCAGCAGCGCCAGCGGCAGCGGCAGCGGCACACGCACGCCGCTTCTGTTTCCGTTTACGCTTGCGGCGTTCGCCGGGGGGGACATCATCCGAAGGAAAGACCGCCAATATTATCATCATCATCATCATCCCTCGGAGCAACTCCAAGCTCGATTTGAAGGCGACTCCCGTCGTCCGTCGAGTACTGCTACTACTAGTAGTACTACTACCCTTCCTGCGATCTCCTTCCCTCCGCGTGGTGTCCTCTCCGCTTCCGCCCCGCACCTCCCCGCGGATCTTTTCGCCGCCGCCGCCGCCGCGGCTTACGTCCTTCCGCCCCCGCTCCTGGTGCGTGACGTGCTCCGCGATTTCCCCGGATGCGCGGTGGGCATGCTGGATTCCTCGCGCGCGCACCTTCCGCCGTCCGCGCGCATCCAGGCGGGGGGAGTCTACTTCCTGCTGCCCGCTGGGGACGAACGGCGGACCGGCAGGAGAGCAGGGGGAAACCGTCAAGACCGTCAAGATCACCAAGACCGTCAAGATCGAGCGGTGGGCGGCGAGCCGTCACCGTTACGATCAGAAATCGACGGTGTGCGCCGTCACGGTGGCTTTGCCGCAGGGACAGCTGCGGCGGCAGCGGCAGATGCAGCAACGGACATTGAGAGCACCAATCATGATGGTAACGACGACGCCGACGCCGCCGCCGCCGACGACGATGGCGACGAGGATGATTTTGGTGATGACGGCGAATCGGCAGACGCGGTGATGCAGATGTCGATGGCGGAGGTGCCGCGGTGCAGGTCCGACCCTGTGCGGGGAGAAGGAGAAGGCCGGCGCGCTCTGCTGGCGCTCATGGAACGAGCGCGGACAGCTGCGGCGACCGCAGGAGCCCCAGCGGGTATGGTGGCGCACACATCGAGGAGAGTTTCAGCTGCTGATCATGCTGGTGCTGCTGCTGGTGCCGCTGCTGGTGCTGCTGCTGGTGCCGCTGCTGGTGCTGCTGCTGGTGCTGCTGCTGGTGCTGCTGCTGGTGCTGCTGCTGGTGCAGCTGGTGCGTGCGCTGCCATGGTCAAGTCTTCGTCGATTCCTTGTCAACTTGGTAACAGCGACGGTTACTCTTTTATGGCAGCCGTTCAGCAGCACCACCACCACATGGCTCCAGGGTTGCATGACCCATGTGCAGCGAGAAAGCTATCCCACTGCTGCTCCCTCCCTTCCTCCACCACAAGTGACAACAGCGCCACCACCACTACCAGCAGCAGCGGCACCAGCAGTGCCGCCAGCAGCAGCAGCAGTGGCGGCTACGGCTACGGCTACGGCTACGGCAGTGGCAATGGCAGTGACGCCAGGAATGATGGTACCACAATGGACGCCCCTTGCCGCGCCTTGACCGCTGGGAGCTGCTGCTGCTGTTCTCGTGGCACATTTGCACCCATGACACGGAACGGGGGCAGCGTAGATACTGGGCTAAATAACCTCGCGTCCGAAGAGGCTGCTGTGGGGGGCTATAAGGGGAATAGCAGGTTTGAGAACAGCAGAGGAAGCAGCGGCGGCGGTGGCGGCAGCAACAGCAGCTGCTGTAGACTGAGCAGGGATGCGAGCAATGTCATCATCTATACTGCTGCGGCTCCTGCTGCTGCTGCTTATGGTGCTGCCACTTCTGTTTTTGCTGCTGTTTCTGCTTTTGGTAGTGACTCTCATATGGTTTCCCTTCATGGGTCACACATAAGTGAACTGGCGATTGGGTCTCTGTCTTCAATGCAAGCCGTTTCATCATCTCTGTTGAGTCACGATCAACAATGGTGGCAGCAGCAGCAGCAGCAGACCATGGGGCTTGCGAGGAACCAGATGAGGTGGTGGCGCCAACACCACATGCGAGATGTGTCAGCTGCTGTGGCCAAGTGTGTTAACGTAGAAACGAATGATTACTAGAGGTGGAAACCTAGAACAAATACTAGTTGGTTGTACTCACTAGAAGCATACCTCAGTCTAGCCTATAACTTCTACATAGATAATATGTATAAGTTGACACACCCCCTAGGCTAGACAAGGGGTGAAACTAAACAAGAAGCAAACAGCTCAGGGCGGCACTACTAGTCCAACCACTGAGGCAGGGGTCTGGAGACCAGTCAGCAAGAATACAACCAAAACTGAAGCAAGCCAGGGTGGCACTACTAGTCCAGCCACTGGAGGTAAGGCCACAAGGCCAGTCTGACAAGCATATATAATAGAGAGTACACAATCAGGATCCTAACAGGGGAGCAGCTACAGGAACAAGACCAAGCTGTACACAGTGCCGCTGATGATCTTTAGGCGCAAGCGCCTTAGTAAAGATGTCAGCTGTGTTGGCACCTGAGGCCAAGTGAACTACGCGGGCCTGGCGGCGCTGCTGTAGCTCGCGCAGGAGGAAGTACCGCAGCTGGATATGCTTCGCTCTGCCCTCAAGCCGAGGCTCCTGACACAGGAGTATCATGACCCTGTTGTCAGCGTACAGGACCGGGGCAGAGCTAGGCCGCTCATCTAAGTCTATGAGCAAGAAGGTCAGCCAGCGGAGCTCCTGTGCCGCCATGGCACCAGCGTAGATCTCAGCCTCACAGCTAGACTGAGCCACAGACGACGAGCGAGTGGATCTCCAAGAGATAGCACCCGAACCAAGGCTGAAACAGTAGCCCTGCGACGACCTGAGCGTCTCAGCGTCGTCTGCCCAAGAAGCGTCTGTGTGCCCAGTAAGGACCACTGGCCTGCGTCCTCCTAGCACTAACCCCATGCCTGATGTACTAGCAAGATAACGCAAAACCCTCTTAGCGGCAGACCAGTGCTGAGGTCGGTGTCTGCCTGTAGCCACAAAGCGAGCCAGGATGCTGAGAGGGTATGCGAGATCTGGGCGAGTGCAAGTCATCAGGTACATGTGGCAACCCACCACTGGGCTCTACTGGCTCCTCAGGAACGGGAGCAGAGAGCCCATGGTCTACGGGTAGAGGTGTGGGCTGTGCAGAGGAGAACTGAAGACCGAACCTCTGAAGGACCTGACGCACCAAGTGTGACTGGGTCAGAGTGATGGTGCGTGCTGCTCTGTCCCTAGAGATCTGCAGGCCAAGATAGCGACGCAGCTCTCCAAGGTCAGTGCAGGTGTGTCTCTTCAGCAGCTCAGCCTTCACAGAGGCCAGTGCGTCCCTGTCAGGAGTAGCGAAGACCAGGTCGTCTACGTAGACAAGGATGTAGAACGGAGTCTGGCCGGAACGCACAAACAGTGAAGGGTCAGCAGAGGACGGAAAGAACTGCAGGTCTGCTAACGTGGCACGTAGCGTGTCGTGCCACTCGCGGGGAGCCTGACGCAGGCCGTAGACCGGGCGCCTGAGAAGCCACTGGGTCCCAGGAGGGAAGGTACCAGTGAAGCCCTGTGGTCGGCGCAGGTAGACCTGCTCGTGTAGGCTGCCCTGAAGAAAGGCAGTAGAGAAGTCGAGAGAGTGAAGCTCGTAGTCACGCTGTGCTGCTACGTGTAGCAGCGCCCGAAGAGTGGTCATCTTCGGGGTCGGGGCGAAGGTCTGGAAGAAGTCAACCCCCTCGCGCTGACTGAAACCTCTGGCCACGTAGCGCGCCTTGAAGACAGGCGGCTCTCCAGGGGGGCGCTTCACCTTGAAGAGCCACCGACCATCGACTACGTTCACCCCAGGCGGGGGAACTGCGTCGACGTAAGTGCCGGTGGATCTCCAAGATGCCATCTCCTGCTCCATGGCAGCTATCCACTGAGAGGCCCAAGGTCCCGAGGTGGCCTCAGCGTAGGTGCGAGGGGTCGGGATGTCGAAGGCGTCTGGGTCACCCTCAGGGACTAACAGCATGGAGCAGAGATGGGGAGCAGCCTCGGAAAGGAAAGCCAGCTCGTACTGCCTGTCCTCTAGGACGTCACTGCCAAGGGCAGGAGCACCCCGACGGACAGAGGACGGGCAGGGTCAGAGACCAGAGCGGTAGCGTAGTCAAGGCGGCGGGTAGAAGCGAAGTCAGCGACAGCAGCGACAAGCGCGTCAAGGCGCGAGACAGGAACAGCAGGGTCGGTAACAAGAGAGGCAAGGACCCGAGGGACAAGGGGACGAGCAGCACGGAGGTAGTCAGAGAACGGAGGAGGTGCAACAGCAAGGGACGAGGGAGGAGGGGACGGGAGGAGGGGAGGACGAGACGAGTGGGAACGGAGCAACATAGGGTGGGTGGGCAGGACAGGAGAGACGGGACGAGCACGGGAGGGACGGCGAGCCCAAACGTGAGACGGAGGGGTAGGGTCAGGGGACAGCGGAGGAGACACAGGAGGGGAACGAGGAGGAAGACGGGCCGGAGACGAGTCTGGCGGCGGGAACACAGGACCGTAGACAGGGAGGTCAGGAGGCGGTGGGGGAGACACCGGCGCGCGGTCCGGGGAGGGAAGGCCGAGCAGGCGGAGAGCGGAAACCGGCGGCGACGGCTGCTGCGGCGGCGACGACGGCTGGGCCGGAACTCTCGGACCAGCAGAGGCAGAACGACCGTCGGCAGAACACTCAACAGCAGCACCCCCAGAACCAACACCCCCAGAGCGAGAACCCCCTCCAACACCAGCGGCACCCCCAGAAGCCGCAGGACGAACACCCTCCTCCACACCAGCACCCCCAGGGGCCGAGAGCAGCGGCGGCAGTGGCGGCAACGGCTGCGGCGGCGGCGACAGCGGCGACGGCTGCGGCAGCGACAGCGGCGGCGGCGACGACGAAAGCGGCGACGGCTGCGGCGGCGACGGCGGCAGCGGGGTCGGCGACTGCGACAGTGGGGGCGGAGGCACCGGGGAAGGGGGACGCGGCAAGGACGGACCGGGGGTACCACCAGAGTCAGCAGACTCCTCAACGGGGACAACCGACGGGAGGGGAGTGACGTGGGAGACACCAGACGGGGCAGGACGAGGCGGGAGAGGGGCAGGGGCTACCGGGGGAGAGGGAGCAAGGAAAAGGGGGGGGGCAACTGGGAGACCTCGGTGAGGGAAGCGGCGGTAGAAGGAGACGGACTCGTCAAAGGTGACGTCACGAGAGTGGAGGAAGCGGTGAGACGGCGGGTGGTAGAAAAGCCAGTCAGACGAGTCCAGGGGGAAACCGAGGAAGACACAGGGGACAGTGCGGGCAGTGAGCTTGTCCGTGCCAGAGGCACGAACGTGAGCAAGGCAGCCCCAGACGTGGAACGCAGACGCGTCACCGGGGGACCCGGTCCAAAGGAGGGTCGGCGAAACCTGCGGCCGCTGGGAGCGTGGCCACAGGTTAAGCTGGTGAGCCGCGTAGCGAACAGCGAACGGCCACAGAAAATGGGGGGCATCGGCATGGATCATGGAGGTACGGGCGACCTCCATGACCAAGCCGATGCGGCGCTCAGCAACCCCATTCTGCTGTGGCGAGTCCGGCAAGGTGTACGACTGGGTGATGCCCTCCGCACGACAGAACTGTCCAAGCCGACCAGAGGCGAACTCGCCGCCACGGTCGGAGTGGAGACACAACACGGGGAGACCGCGGTGGAGACGCGCAGCTACAACCCACGGGAGAAGAACGTCGGGCACGTCGGCCTTCCGCTCCAGGGGAAACACCGTGGTGTAGCGCGTGTAGTCGTCAACGAGCACAAGGAAGTAGCGCTCACCGCGCGGTCCGGGGACGGGGGCAGGGCCCCAAACGTCCAAGTGCAGGGTCTGAAGGGGGGCAGTAGCAGGACGCAGCGAGGAGGAGTGAGGAGCACGGCGGAGCCGACCCTCGACGCAAGGCGTGCACGGTGGCGCAGTCGAGGGAGGAAGGGCAGGGAGCGACGCGGGGAGACCTAAGACAAGACCGTGCTGGGACATGTGACGCAGACGCGGGAGAGCAGGGTGACCTAAGCGGTGGTGCCAGAGAAGGGACGGGTGAGTGAGGGACCGACACGAGCAAGCTGCAGCGACCTGGGAGGACGCACCAACCGGGGGGGAAGCGGTGTGTAGGGTAAACAGACCGGACACCGGGTCCCGGGGGAACGTCGCAAGGGGGGAACCTGAGACAGCCTCAGAACAGACAGCGAACCGCTCGTGCCCGGGGAACGTGGTGGTGACGCCGAGGTCCTGGAGACAGCCGACACCAACCAGGTTCCTGGAGAACGAGGGAACGTGGAGGCCAGTAAGGGAGCCCGAGGGAACTGCCGGACAGGGAAGGGACGTAGAACTGCGCGCGACGACCGGACCCGCAGAGGGGTCAGCGAGAGAGACAACAGCAGGTGCAGCAAGCGGCGTGAGCGTGGAACGGTCGCGGAAGAAGCAGGCAGAAGCACCAGAGTCGAGAGTGAAGGACAGCGACGCAGTGGCGGAGGCCGCGGACGGAGCCGGTGCAGCGACTAGACTAGGCAACCTAGGCAGTCCTACGCCTGTCGCAGCAGGGGAAGCTAAGCTACACAAGGGTGAAACACCTAAACTAGAGTACACATGGTAGTAAGATCCATCAACACTAGAAGCGTCAGCATACAAAGCATGCAAAGCAGCACCTATCTGATCCATGTCTAACTCAAAGATCGGCACGCCCTGGCGGAGCAGGCTGTGCCAGTCAGGGAGGTCCGGGGCCGGGCCAAAGCGACGACGAAAAAGATCGTCGAGGCGGCGGAAACAGCGGGCGGTCGGGTGCGGGCGGCGGCACAGAGTGCCGCGGAGAGGCCCGGTCTGAAGCTGGTACTGGCAGGTCACAGCACTGGAGCCGCTGGTAGACGCCAAGCTGCGCGGGCCGCCACCACGGCCACCGCCTCCGGAGGTGCCGGGCCAACCAGGCGGGAGACGAGCCCACGGCTGCGGCGGGTGCTGCTGGGACGGCGGCTGCGGCTGGGGCTGGTCCTGCTGCTGCTGGGACTGCTGCTCCTGCCCACCGGTGGTAGTCCCCTCAGGCGGACTACCGTCACCACCACCACGACCACTACCACCTGCGTCACCACCCCTACCTCCCTGGCGGCCACGGCCACCGCGACGCGAGCGCTGCTGCGGGTGGACAGCAGCAGCCGTCTCGGTAAGAGGGGTCGCCGTGGCGACCGCAGCCGAAACGTCAGTGAACGTGCACGGGGATGGGGCACAACCGTGAAAGATAGAGACTGCCGGCGCACCGCTCGACTGAGCGATAGTGCGCTGGCGAGTCTCGATCTCAGTGAGGGTGTCGACAAAGGCGGTCAGGGTGAGGTCACCCGGGTGCTGGCTAAGAAAGTGGTCGCGAGCACTAGCGAGGCGGTCTGGCAGGCGCATAGCGATAAAATAGAGCGTCATGCAGAAAGGAGGGGGGAGCGCAGTGAGCTGGGCAGCAGTGCTGGCAGTGCGATAGCGAGTCTCTAGGGCACGCAAATGAGTGGCAAAATCTGCGACAGTAGGGAAGGCAGCCAGGTCTGGGAACAGCATCGGAAAGAGCAAGCGGCCAGCAGAAGCGGAGGCAGGGGTGGAATAGCGAGCAATAACGGCGTCTAAATAAGTTTTGGCCGTTTCAACAGTAGCAAAACGCGAGCGCTCAGACACAGGGAGGGCGTGACTAATAGCAACCTGAGCTACTGCATCGCGTGAGTCCCAGACCGCACAGGCTAGCGCAGCAGTAGAGAAAGCCTCACGGTCATCAGAGGAGGGGTCAGCAGGGAGGGGAGTAGGTGCAGGGGGACGGGGGAGCAAGCCATCAGCATGGACAACCAGAGAGTGGCCATCCTGGCGCTGACCTGTAAGCTGGCGGCGAAGATCGGAGAGCCAGGCGGCGAAGTCAACCGCGTGGCCCTCAGCGTCCAGGCGGAGCACAAAGTCAGCCATCGTGCAGGGTCAGCGGCACAGCTCCTCAGCGACACAGCGGCACAGCAGCACAGCTCCTCAGCGGCACAGGAGCACAGCGGCGCGGGGACACGGCGGCAGCACTCTCCAGTAGGGCAGCAGCTAGGCGTCCCAGCGCAGGCAAGCAGAAGACACAGGGCCCGAGAGGACACGGCAGGCCGAGCAGGGGAGGCGGGCAGGTGCTCTAGGGCCGGGCTGGTGCTGGGAGGGGCCAGGCTGGTGCTGCTGGGGCCGGTCGGGCACGAGGAGGGGCCGGGCAGCGCTGAGGAGAGGCCGGGCGGCGCTAGGAAGGGGCCGGGCGGCACTAGGAGGAGGCCGGGCGGCACTAGGAGGAGGCCGGGCGGCACTAGGAGGAGGCCGAGCGGCACTAGGAGGAGGCCAGGCGGGCGAGCGCTAACAGCAGGCGCGACAGGGGCCAGCGGGCGCGACGGGGCCTAAGGGGCGCGACGGGGCCCAGCGGGCACGACGGGGCCCAGGGGGGGCGCGACGGGGCCGCGGAGGCGCGACGGGGACCAGCGGGCACGACGGGGCCCAGGGGGGCCGCGACGGGGCCTAACGGGCGCGACGGGGCCCAGGGGGGGCGCGACGGGGCCTAGCAGGCGCGACGGGGCCTAGGAAGCGCGAAGGGGCCCAGCGGGCGCGACGGGGCCTAGGAGGGGCGCGACGGGGCCGAACGGGCGCGACGGGGCCCAGAGAGGGGGGACGCGACGGGGCTTAGGAGGCGCGACGATGCCTAGGAGGCACGACGGGGCTCAGCGGGCTCGACGGGGCCCATGGGGGGCGCGACGGGGCCTAGGAGGCGCAACGGGGCCCAGCGGGGGCGCGTTAGGGCCTAGGGGTCGCGACGGGACCCAGTGGGCGCGACGGGGCCCAGGGGGAGCGCGACGGGGCCTAGGAGGCGCGACGGGGCCCAGCGGGCACGACGGGGCCCAGGGGGGGCGCGACGGGGCCTAACGAGCGCGACGGGGCCCAGGGGGGGCGCGACGGGGCCTAGGGGGCGCGACGGGGCCTAGGAGGCGCGACGGGCGGAAGCGGTAGGCGGGGGGATCCTAACCTAAGCTTGATACCATGTTAACGTAGAAACGAATGATTACTAGAGGTGGAAACCTAGAACAAATACTAGTTGGTTGTACTCACTAGAAGCATACCTCAGTCTAGCCTATAACTTCTACATAGATAATATGTATAAGTTGACAAAGTGCACCTGCTCAAATGTGAAATAATTGGGTTGTTTTTTTCCTTCGGTTGGTTTATAATCAAACCGGAGATGATGCATGGTATCAGGGTATCCAAGGAGAAAGTGAGCGATTTGACGTGGCAATGGTGTGGTGTATAATATGTATTTCCTTCTCATGCATCTTAGCTTGCAGTATTGGTTTGACAAAGAGTTATAGTGATAATGGGGTATTAAGCATTTGATAATAACATGCTTTGCTTGTATAGAGTCGATGTTTATTGAAAATAATGTTGAGAAAGTGCTGGCTTCCACGAAGCATGGAGGGATGTCGGTGATCAGGCATGGCGAAGATCTCTATTCGCACACCCTGGGAATGGAAGTTCCCTCGCGATTGAGATCTCCCCACCCCGTCCATCGTGCACTGAACTGCCGTCGTCGTCGTCGTCGTCATCGTGCACTGAATGAAGCCACGGCCAGTCCCTCGGTGCGTGTTCCCTCCTTGCTGATTGGCTGCAGAGGCATGCGAGTCAGCTTGTGAGTTCGTCATGAAGAGGTCACCTCAAGAACATGGGGTCGGTTGTTTCGCCAATTGCGTTGCGAAACTGTGCATAAACTTGCGCGAGTTGTCACAGCCATTAGCGAGCTGCTCACACGTTCGTCAGTTTCGCGAATGTCGTCACACTTCCACACACCACCCACCGCCACATGCACACTATTCATGGAGCCATCTAGAAGCACATTAGTTCATCGCATCGCCAAATAGTCCTCGCGTCCAACCAGCCTCTGTTACTAACCTCACACCCCTATCTTATCTAACAGTAGCGCGCTCCTGTCATAACCCGCTGGGCGACCTTGTCTCGGTTACGAACCTCATACCCCTATCGCATCCGCACACGCATCCTGCGCATCAGCGATTGCAGCAGCCTCACAACCTCGTCGCTGCTCGGCGTTTCCCGGCTTTTCCTGGCTTTTGCTTTCGCACAACGAAGCATAAGGGGTGTTCGGGTGGTCGAGGATCGGCCCGTGCAGGATGTATTCGGGGCCGGCAGGATTCCGTGAGTCACTCGCGCATTCCAGATTTCTAGTGCACCCCACACGGGGTACAACTCGATAAAGAGTTGCTCAATAACGGATGCTCTGCTCACTAGTGGTGCTCGCTAGTGGTGCTCCATAGCGGTGCGTGTGCGCGCTTTGCATCGCCATCACGGACGTCACGGACGCGTTCTCCCGCTCTCGAGTGCTCGTTTCGCCCGCAACCTTCTCCGGATACGCGTGATAGTAGTCTAGTTTTGAGGCGCCTCAAAACTAGACGCCCGCATCCTCAAAACTGGATACGAGTAGGCGCTACGCAAAAACGGGCCGTTCGCCTAGCGTCGTTCATCAGGACTCTATTTGAGGCATTCAGGCGAGACGGTCAGGCCGTTCGACGCGATCAGGCCTTCACCAGTCTCTTCGAGCTTACCAGTGAACTTGCGTATCCATCATTATCTTCTTCGCTCTCTCTTCCCCGCCTCAAACTCCACCCCCGGGTCCTCCTCCGCCTTTTTTCCCTCACTCTCCCCTTCCCCTCCCCCCCCCTCCCCCATGGCCACCAGAGGGCGCGCCAGCGACGAGGGCCATCATCCTTGTCTCTGCGGCGCTCTCTTCCCCACCTCAAATCCATCCAATCATCCTCCCTTTTCTCTCACTCACTCTTCCCCCCCGCCCTCCCCCCCATGGCCGCCAGAGGGCGCGCCAGCGACGAAGGCCGTCATCCTTGTGTCTGCGGCGCTCTCTCTCGTGCTCGCCTCGCGATCCTCGCACTCATCCCACCCATTCGCGCTCTCGAAAGAGGTCAGCTGCTGCTCTTGCTCTCACTCTCTTGCTCTCACTCTCTTGCTCTCACTCTCTTGCTCTCACTCTCTTGCCGTCACTCTCTCGCCCACTCCTCCTTTCCTGCACTGCCACTGCTGTTTGCACTGCCACAACCTGCTACTTCTTTGCTGCTGCTCCCACCTCTCCTGCACTCCTGCACTCCTGCACCCTCTGCTTCTATGCTGCTGCTGCTGCTGCTGCTGACGCGTTTGCTGCTTTCACGGTTGCCTGCCTATCCTTCGTTTCCCCGCCTCTCTCCCTCGTCGTGCACATCCCTTTCTGCCTCTTATGACCCACGGCGCTCTGCTCTTTCCTCTCGTTGCTCCCGTGTTTCCCATGCGGAAACACATCGCTTTCTCGTCGTCGCCCTTCCTCGCCGCCCTTTCTCGCTGCCCTTTCTTGCCACCCTTTCTCGCCACCCTTTCTCGCCGCCCGTTCTCTCGCGGCGAGTGGTGGGGCTTCCTCCTATCCCATCTGCGCCTTGCCTCCTCTCAGGTGCATCATAATCCAGCTCTTTCTTTCCTCCACTTTATACTCCCCACCTACCATCTGCTCCCATCCAGGCCCTGTTCTCGCGCCGTGAGTGGTGGCGTGTGCCGCTGTCGCAGCTGTGCGTGGCGACGACCCCTGACCTGCTAGTGTGCGCGCTGCTGCTTTACTCCTTCCGCTTCTTTGAACGGCATTTGGGGTCTGCTAAGTTCGTGGTGAGAGCACGGCCAGAAGGGAGATGGGGATGGGGATGGGGATGGGGATGGGGATGGGGATGGGGATGGGGATGGGCATGGGCATGGGGATGGGGATGGGCATGGGGATGGGGATGGGCATGGGGATGGGGATGGGGATGGGGATGGGGAATGGGTTTGGAGCAGAAGCCTGTATGCATGATGAGAGTGGGTGATGACGCTGCGACTCTACTCCTTCCGCTTCTTTGAGCGGCAACTTAGGTCCGTCAAGTTCGGGGTGAGACGATAGAGACGGGGAATGGTGGTGGGTGGGGTGGGCATGATGGACATGATGGTGATGATGGGCATGATGGGCATGATGGGCATGATGGGCATGATGGGCATGATGGGCATGATGGGCATGATGGGCATGATGGGCATGATGGGCATGATGGGCATGATGGGCATGATGGGCATGATGGGCATGATGGGCATGATGGGGATGAGAACTCATGGGTGACGCACACATTTCCCATCCCTTCCCTCCTACACGTTGTAGGTCAAAAAGACCCACAATTCCCTCCTCTCCTCGCCATCCTTGCGAGCACCTTCTCCATCCCTGTGCCTCCCGCTCTCTGTTACTCATCCCCATCCCCTTCCGCTCCCTTCCAAACCTCCCTCCCGCCCCCCCCCCCCCTCCCCCACCCCCCTGGCCCCCTTTTCTTTTTACCTTTTTTCTTCTTCTTGTTCTTCTTCTTCTTCTTTCTTATGGCCCAGGGCTGTTGCCTGATGGCCCATGGCTCACGAGTCATCTCCTCATTCTCGTCCCTCGCTCGCCTCCCCCCCACCCACCCACCCCAAGCCTTTTTCTTTTCTTACCACGCATTTCGTTTCAGCGCCTCAAGAGTTGTCTTGCGCCTTCACCACCCGCCTCGTGCGTCCCGTTCTCTCACACTCCCCCCACCTCCCCACCCCACCTCCCCACCCCATCCCACTCACCCCACCCCAACCCGTCCCAAACCCATGCCTCACAGGTCCTCTGCTCCTTCTCTACACTCGTCTCCCTCTCTCTCCAAGTCCTGCTCCTGCTGCTCGTGCCCTGTAAGTTAAAGTCAAACCAAACACTACACACGGAGTTGTTATTTACCCTCTGCGATATGTGCGAGGTGAAAGGATTCTTTACTCATGACCTCATGTTGTTCCTCCCCTCCCCTCCCTCCCCTAATCCCCGCTGCCAGCTTCCTCCTTTGTCGTTTTCCCCCCTCCCACCCACCCTTCTCTTCCCCCGTTCTCTCTGTTCCGATCCATGCTTCTTACGGCCTCTCTCTCCCTGAACGTCGCCCCCTCTTTCCCACACCCCCTCTTTCCCACACTCCCTCTTTCCCACACTCCCTCTTTCCCACACTCCCTCTTTCCCACACTCCCTCTTTCCCACACTCCCTCTTTCCCACACTCCCTCTTTCCCACACTCCCTCTTTCCCACACTCCCTCTTTCCCACACTCCCTCTTTCCCACAGCCCCTCTTTCCCACACCCCCTCTCCCCCACACCCCCTCTTTCCCACTCCCCTCGTCCCTATCAACCTCACCCGCATCCCCATTGATCGACGCCCTTCCCTCCTTCCAACACCATCCAGCCATCTGGTTCTGCTCCTCGCACTCTTCTTTGCTTCCCTCCTTCCGCCATACAGCCCTTGCCCCCTCTCTCTTCCTATCTTTCGACACCAAACCCACCCCTTCCCTCTCCACCTCCCCTGTCCCCTCCTCCCCCTCCCACCCACCACCCCTTCCCCTCAGCCCCATCCGCATCCCTGTTGGACGACCCCCCGCCTCCTTTCCACCTAGCATCGGGCCCTCTGGGCCTCCTGTTCGCGCTCTTCCTGCTCTTCTTCGCTGATGTCCCACCCACCGCCCGATACCTCCTGCTCTCCCGTGTTCCGCTATCCGACAAGGCTCTCGTGTACCTGGGAGGGCTGCAGGTGAGGGGGTGACTGTGGGTGAGCGCTGTAGGTGAGCATGCGCGAGGGGGAGTGGAATGGGGGGTGAGCGCGAGGGTGACTGTCTGTGGGTGAGCGCGCGTGCATGGGGAGGACTCGGAGGAGGCAAGGAAGGCACAGGGAGGGAAGGTTGCTGGTGGTGGGTTAAGGGCGATATATGAGGATTGTTGGTGAGGGAAGGGTTGTACGTTGATAAAGAGGACGTTGGGTGCGTGTATGCATGTGAGGAGGATGCAGGCTTACATTTTGGTGCCAAACGACCCCCCCCCCCCTCTCCCCTCCTTCCTTTCCCCGCACTTCCTAAAACGTCCGTAAATCACAGCTTTTTTAGAGAATATGGATGTTCCACACAAATGTAGTGCTTTTTATTATTGTTATTCTTATTTGGCACTTGATTGAAAGCACCATTGGCTCTTCTGTGATGTCTCAACTCACAACCGGGCCTTCTTTTGCTCCAACTGCTCCAACTAGTGAACCCCTCACCTCACCAGTCTCTCCCATCCCATGGGAGGATGCAGGCTTACATTTTGGTGCCTTTCCCGTTCCATTCCACCCTCCCCCATCTCTCGTCTCCTATCCCCCTCTTTCTCTCCCGCTCTGCCCGTTTCCCCCTGGGTCTCCCCGCCATGCGCCAGCTGCTTTTTTCCTCCGGTCTCTCCTCCATCGTCCCTGCTGTAACGGGGGTGATAGCAGGGGCGCTCTATCGCTCCAACGCCCTTGGAATACGCAAGGCCAAGGTGGGAAGGGGTTGGCATCATAGCAGGCAGTAACGCCAAGGTGGGATGGGGGTGGCAGGCAGCAACGCCAAGGTGGGATGGGAGGTTGTGTCAAGTCGAGTATAAAAGTTTACCAGCGCGTGATAAAGCAGGGGCGCTCTCCTGCTCCAACGCCCTCGGAATATGCATGGCCACGATGAGTGGGGCTTTTGAGTCGACTCAAAAGTCACTTGGGATGGGCTGATTTTTTAGTTGACTAAAGAGTTATCAACGGGGGGGGATATAGCAAGGATCCTCTATCACTCTGGGAATCCGCAAGGTCAAGGTGGGACGGGAGGTTGTTTTGCGTGGAATAAAAACCTTTTCAACGGTGGTCGTTGTAGCAGGGGCGCTCTGTCGCTCCAATGCCAAAGGATTACATAAGGCCAAGG
This sequence comes from Closterium sp. NIES-67, assembly GCA_027943415.1. Classification (NCBI taxonomy): domain Eukaryota; kingdom Viridiplantae; phylum Streptophyta; class Zygnematophyceae; order Desmidiales; family Closteriaceae; genus Closterium; species Closterium sp. NIES-67. The sequence goes on along the minus strand of BQMB01000851.1, from coordinate 187,114 downwards.
TGGGATGGGAGGATGTTTTGAGTCGACTAAAAAATCTACACACATGTATATCGGGTCGAATCAATAAACACCTGGGGTCCTTCACCACCCTCTGTCTCCTCTCCCTCCCCCCGTCCTCCCTTTCTCAGGTGCCGAACCCCATAGCCCGTTTCGCCTCTTTGGGATCGCCCCTCTTCTGCTCTGGTCCTCCGGTTTCTTTCCCCCACTTCTCGGTGCTCGTTGGCCCTTGTAGCCGGGCTCTTCTTACTCCTCTCTCCGCACCTTTTACCCCTCCTCCCCTCTGTGCCTTCCCCCTTTCCGCTCCCCAGGTGCCTGACCCCATAGCTCGCTTCGCCTCTGCGTGGATCGCCCCTCTGCTGCTCTGGCCCTCCGGCTCCTTCTCCGCCTCCTCCTCTGTCGCGGCTCAACAGCTCGCGCATCGACGGAGGCAGCAGCAGCAGCAGCGCCACCAGCTGCAGCAGCAGCCGCAGCGGCCTCTGCACCATCACATGCCGGTGAGAGAGGAGCAGACATAAATCTGTGTGTGTGCAGATGGGGGAGGGGGTTGGGTTTGTGTGTGCCTCTGCGTGGATTACCCCTGCTGCAGCAGCAGCCGCAGCGCCCCCCCTCCCATATCACGCCTTCCACACTTCTGCCGTGCATCCCCCCCCACCAGTGGCGGCTGCAGAGCCCTCCCCGGCGCACGTGGAGTCGCTGGTGGCCATGGGCTTTGAGCGATCAGCGGCAGAGGCAGCAGCAGAGTCCGCCTTCATTCGCCCATCCTCCTTTTTCCTTGTTATCTCGTCCCTTCTTCGCCTGTGTCCTCCAGCCCCCCCCTCCAGTGGCAGCAGCGGAGCCCTCCCCAGCGCACGTGGAGTCGCTAGTGGCCATGGGCTTTGAGCGCGAAGCAGCAGAGGGGGCGCTCAGGAGAGCCAGGAACGACCTGCACCTTGCCACCAACCTGCTGCTAGAGGGGTGAAGAGTGGTGGAGAGGGGTGAGTTCACATAGTGTGGGGCGGGTATAGGTCTAGAAGAAGCGGCAGAGGGAGTGCTCAGGAGAGCCAGGAACGACCTGCACCTCGCTACAAACCTGCTGCTGGAGGGGTGAAGAGTGGTGGAGAGGGGTGATGACAAAGAGTATGGTGCAGGTATAGTAATAGAAGCAGCAGAGGGTGTGCTGAGGAAAGCCAGGAACGACCTGCACCTCGCCACGAACCTGCTGCTGGAAGGGTGACGAGGGGTGGAGTGGGTTGAAGAGGGGTGAGGGGAGAAGAGAGGGATTGAAGGGGAGACGCACAATTGGTGGGGCGAACTGGGGTCTGGAAGCAGCTGCTGGGGCGCTCAGGCGCGCCAGGAAGGAGCCCTGGGCCCTGGCATAGGACCGACCTTCACCTTGCTACCAATCTGCAGGGGTGAGGGAGGATGAGGAGGATTGTGCTGTGGAACGAGGATCATTTGGACAATGGATCTGGTGAACGGGGGGGTGCAAGGGTAGCAGTTAAGGTATGCAGGTTATTAGTAAAGAAGACACCACGTGCTTTCACGAGATGCGAAGCGCGAGGGATGTGAGGGGCTGCTCTTGTGCTGTGGCACAAGCAGTGTTGCATAGTGAGGATTGTGTGTTGTGTTGGTGATTGATGGCACTGGCATTCACCAGTCATAAATGTGGAAGCCTGCAGGTGCTAAACCAGACATGCTGGAGAAGCAAACCGTTCATTATACAACGATTCCTTGGTATATTGCTCTTATCTAAGTGCTTCCCAAGTGAGGTGATGGTGTTTTCGCATTTCTGGGGTGGAAGAGGCTTGGGGAAGAGGGGTCCAGGTTCAGATTTTTATACACACAGTCAACAAAAGGGGTGTTCCGAGAATTGAACTCGGGACCTCTCGCACCCTAAGCGAGAATCATGCCACTAGACCAAACACCCATGTCGCTTTTGGAGCGATCTCTTATTTTCACAGGCAGACTACAAGCATCGCATACTCTCCCTTTTCTGCCCACCTTCATGCACGGGAAATTGCCTGCTAGTCCTCCAAGCTTTCACGCGCACTCCGGCTCCCCAGCTCTCCACCCCCCTGCCAGCCAATCAGCGACTGGAGCCCTCTCTTTGGGCTGCTGACACATGCTGTGCCGCTGCTGACAAAGCGCCACATGAGTGCCACGTCGCCGGGGTCAGCATAGTCGATGCCCACTCTAGGCCCGACCAATACGGACGTTACAGGTGGCGCATCTAAGAGCTCCAACCCTCCTGCACAGGTTGATTTAGGGGTTTACAGCGCACAGGTCAACATTTGACTGATGAATCAGAAATTAAGTGCGGATTCTAACAGAAGTTAGACGGAAAAGGTTGAGAGCGATAAGTACGTCTGGAGATGAGACCATCGTCGTGAGAGGGCAAGCGCTGCTGCCACCAATCTAGTTCTTCGCTTCCCTCTCCCCCATCCCCCCCACCCCGCCCAAACACACACACGCATGCACCCACCGGGTTCGTGCAGGGAATGGTGCGATGCGACCACTGGGTGGTGAGGGCCAGCACTGCTGCCACCACCTATCTAATTTCTGTCTGCCCCTTGCCCCTAACATACGGAGACACACACATGCACCCACACACAGGCATGCAGCCACACACACACATGCACCCACCGGGTTCATGTAGGGCATGGTGCGACCACTGGGTGGTGAGGGCCAGTGCTGCTGCCACCTGCATGCAGCATGGGCGAGCATGGGGCAGAGAGATGCAAGGGATACGGAGGGATGGAGAGTGATGGATGGGGAGTGGGGGATGGGGAGTGGGGGATGGGGAGTGGGGGATGGGGAGTGGGGGATGGGGAGTGGGGGATGGGGAGTGGGGGATGGGGAGTGGGTAGTGGGGGATGGAGAGCAAGGGACGGGGGATGAGGGATGGGGAGAGGGGGCGAATGAGTGCGATTTAAAGAGCTGGAAATTCCACCTTCACACCTGCACCGTCTCTCCCGCCCTCTCACCTTTCCCGGGCCAGCCAACAGAGCTGGGGTCAGGGGCTGGTTTGCACGCCTCTCCCTGATGGTGGGGATGCCTGGTGGGAGATACATGAGTGTGAGGGGGAGATGGGAGCAGGAGAGACATGGAGGGGACGTTTGAGTCAGCTCAAAAGCCAATAGGGCTGGAGTCAAGGGCTGGTTTGCTCGCCCTTTCATGATTGTGGGGAAGCCTGGTGGGGTTATATGAGTGTGCGGGGGAGATGGGAGCAGGAGAGACGTGGAGGGAAGGGGATGGGGGGAGGGACAGAGCAAGGGAAGGGGATAAGTGGAGAAGAGAGGGATGGCGGGAACGAGAGGGGAGAATGGAGAGTGCGGAAGGGAGGTAGCGACAGAAACAGAGGAGAAGAGAGGAGAAGAGAGGAGAAGAGAGGAGAAGAGAGGAGAAGAGAGGAGAAGAGAGGAGAAGAGAGGAGAAGAGAGGAGAAGAGAGGAGAAGAGAGGAGAAGGGTTCAAACCCCCCTCTGCTTCTCACTCCCCCCCCCCCCTCTTTCAACCCTTACCTGCCACGGCTTCACAAGCGCGCACGAGGCAGGCAGCAGCGGTGCCGTCCCGGTCTGCAGTGATGTTGAGCATGTGGTGTAGCCCGTAGCACAGATACACGTAGGCCCGCCCGGGGGGGCCGAACTGGAGGAGGGGGAGAAGAGGGGAGGGGAGGGGAGGAGAAAGGATGAGACGAGGGATGGTGAGAAGAGAAGGCAGAAGAAGGGGTTACTGCAAGCCATGATGTTTGAGCATGTGGTGCAGTTACACATAGGTGCGACCGGGGAGGCCAAATCGATCATTGCAAGGGGAGTCAATTTTTTAGGCGCCTCAAAAACAGACTCCTCACGCATGGCCAAATCGGTCTTTGCAAGGGGGCTGGTCGGAAGACGGAGGAGGAAATGGAAGGGCGGGTGGGGTGCTAGGTGCTGGGTGCGAGGTGCGAGGTGCGGGAGAAAGAGGGCGAGGGAGAGGTGAGCATGTGAGAAAAGAGGGAAGGAGGAGTCGTTGTGCACAGAGATGCTGGTAACGTGGTGCAGGCTGAAGCCCGGATGTATGTAGGCGCAACCGGGAGGGGTAGAGGGAGGTGGGAGGGAAGGAGTGGAAGAGACTGGAGAACGCAACAGATGGGAAACGGGCCGGGGGGGGGCGGGGGGGGAGGAGGAAAGGGAGGGGCTTAAAGGGAGAAAGTGGACAAGGGCTAACAGGAGGGAAGAGAGGGAAGAGAGGGAAGGGAAGTGCGATGAGGGAAAAGGCGAGAGGAGGTGTATTTTGAGTACAGAGGGAAGGCACGAACAGGAGGGAAGGCGCGTACAGAGCCTTTTCACTCAAAATACAGAGGGAAGGGAGGGAAGGGAGGGAAGGGAGGTGCGATGAGGGAAAAGGCGAGAGGAGGGGAGACAAGTAGGTGAACCGGGGAGGGCAAGAGGGAATTGACAGAGGCAGCAGGACGTGGCATATGGTGTGATGATGATGACGCTGTATGTGTAGTGCATGGCTGATGGGATTAGACTAGACATGTCACATGTGTGCGGAGTTGCAAACACATGTGCGTATGTGCACGCCATGGGTGCATGCGTGCATGTACGTGCATGGCAGCACGGACCAGAGGGGCTGTGCGTGGAGTGCATCCGAAGCGGGCATGGCATGCCGTGTCCCCGGCTGTGTACGCTTCCACCTGCCCGTGTGTCATGCCGAAACAGGGGGGAAAGCACGGGGAGGGGGGGATGGTTTGTTGTTCCAACCAACGGCATGGCATGCCATTTCCCCAGCTGCTGTGTACGCTTCCACCTGCCCGTGTGTCATGTCCGAAACAGGGGGGAAAGCACGGGGAGGGGGGGATGGTTTGTTGTTCCAACCAACGGCATGGCATGCCATTTCCCCAGCTGCTGTGTACGCTTCCACCTGCCCGTGTGTCATGTCCGAAACAGGGGGGAAAGCACGGGGAGGGGGGGATGGTTTGTTGTTCCAACCAACGGCATGGCATGCCATTTCCCCAGCTGCTGTGTACGCTTCCACCTGCCCGTGTGTCATGTCCGAAACAGGGGGGAAAGCACGGGGAGGGGGGGATGGTTTGTTGTTCCAACCAACGGCATGGCATGCCATTTCCCCAGCTGCTGTGTACGCTTCCACCTGCCCGTGTGTCATGTCCGAAACAGGGGGGAAAGCACGGGGAGGGGGGGATGGTTTGTTGTTCCAACCAACGGCATGACATGCCATTTCCCCAGCTGCTGTGTACGCTTCCACCTGCCCGTGTGTCATGTCCGAAACAGGGGGGAAAGCACGGGGAGGGGGGGATGGTTTGTTGTTCCAACCAACGGCATGGCATGCCATTTCCCCAGCTGCTGTGTACGCTTCCACCTGCCCGTGTGTCATGTCCGAAACAGGGGGGAAAGCACGGGGAGGGGGGGATGGTTTGTTGTTCCAACCAACGGCATGGCATGCCATTTCCCCAGCTGCTGTGTACGCTTCCACCTGCCCGTGTGTCATGTCCGAAACAGGGGGGAAAGCACGGGGAGGGGGGGATGGTTTGTTGTTCCAACCAACGGCATGGCATGCCATTTCCCCAGCTGCTGTGTACGCTTCCACCTGCCCGTGTGTCATGTCCGAAACAGGGGGGAAAGCACGGGGAGGGGGGGATGGTTTGTTGTTCCAACCAACGGCATGGCATGCCATTTCCCCAGCTGCTGTGTACGCTTCCACCTGCCCGTGTGTCATGTCCGAAACAGGGGGGAAAGCACGGGGAGGGGGGGATGGTTTGTTGTTCCAACCAACGGCATGGCATGCCATTTCCCCAGCTGCTGTGTACGCTTCCACCTGCCCGTGTGTCATGTCCGAAACAGGGGGGAAAGCACGGGGAGGGGGGGATGGTTTGTTGTTCCAACCAACGGCATGGCATGCCATTTCCCCAGCTGCTGTGTACGCTTCCACCTGCCCGTGTGTCATGTCCGAAACAGGGGGGAAAGCACGGGGAGGGGGGGATGGTTTGTTGTTCCAACCAACGGCATGGCATGCCATTTCCCCAGCTGCTGTGTACGCTTCCACCTGCCCGTGTGTCATGTCCGAAACAGGGGGGAAAGCACGGGGAGGGGGGGATGGTTTGTTGTTCCAACCAACGGCATGGCATGCCATTTCCCCAGCTGCTGTGTACGCTTCCACCTGCCCGTGTGTCATGTCCGAAACAGGGGGGAAAGCACGGGGAGGGGGGGATGGTTTGTTGTTCCAACCAACGGCATGGCATGCCATTTCCCCAGCTGCTGTGTACGCTTCCACCTGCCCGTGTGTCATGTCCGAAACAGGGGGGAAAGCACGGGGAGGGGGGGATGGTTTGTTGTTCCAACCAACGGCATGGCATGCCATTTCCCCAGCTGCTGTGTACGCTTCCACCTGCCCGTGTGTCATGTCCGAAACAGGGGGGAAAGCACGGGGAGGGGGGGATGGTTTGTTGTTCCAACCAACGGCATGGCATGCCATTTCCCCAGCTGCTGTGTACGCTTCCACCTGCCCGTGTGTCATGTCCGAAACAGGGGGGAAAGCACGGGGAGGGGGGGATGGTTTGTTGTTCCAACCAACGGCATGGCATGCCATTTCCCCAGCTGCTGTGTACGCTTCCACCTGCCCGTGTGTCATGTCCGAAACAGGGGGGAAAGCACGGGGAGGGGGGGATGGTTTGTTGTTCCAACCAACGGCATGGCATGCCATTTCCCCAGCTGCTGTGTACGCTTCCACCTGCCCGTGTGTCATGCCGAAACAGGGGGGAAAGCACGGGGAGGGGGGGATGGTTTGTTGTTCCAACCAACGGCATGGCATGCCATTTCCCCAGCTGCTGTGTACGCTTCCACCTGCCCGTGTGTCATGTCCGAAACAGGGGGAAAGCACGGGGAGGGGGGGATGGTTTGTTGTTCCAACCAACGGCATGGCATGCCATTTCCCCAGCTGCTGTGTACGCTTCCACCTGCCCGTGTGTCATGTGGATGGGGGAAGCAGGGACAAGGGAAGGAGGAGGGGGAAGAGGAGGGTTGACGGGGAGAGGGGGGGGGGAGGGAGGAAGCAGGGTGGTGTGTTCTAACGGCATGGTGTGGCGTGTCCGCCACTGCTGTGTACGCCTCCACCTGCCCGTGTGTCATGTGGATGGGGGAAGCAGGACAAGGGAAAGAGGAGGGGGGAGGAGGGTTGAAGGGGGTTGGGAAGGGGGGTGGTGTGTTCCAACAGCATGGCATGGCGTGTCCCCTGCTGCTGTGAACGCTTAAAAACCCGTCCCATTACTCCACATCCCATCCCACCCGCTGTCTCTCCCCGTCCCACTATTCACCCGCTCACCTCTGTGATGCGCAGCACCACGTCGTCTCGCCTCAGCAGCTTCCCCAGCAGCAGCGGCGCCAGCTCCGCTGCTGGCCGGCAGCAGAAGGACGGGGGCAGGTGCTGGTAGTCGGTCGCGGGAAGAGCGGCCGCGAGGGGAGAGGCGGAAGGGAGGGAAGAAAGGAGGGGAGAGGGGAGGGGATGGGGGAGCGAGCAGGAGAGGGAGGAGGCGAGTGGGGTAGGAGTGGAGGGAGGAATGGGGAGAGATGTAGTAGCCGCGGAAGGGGAGGGGGAGGAGGAGGACGACGAGGGAGGAGGGCGGCAAGGGGACGAGCCCTCAGCGTGGTGGTTCTGCTCTGCTGCTTCTCCAACACCACCACACCTCTCCAGCTTCGCAAGCCGTCTCTCCGCCACAAATTCTCCCTCCTGCTCCTGTTCTTGCTCTTCCTTCTCCCCGGTATGCTCGTCGCCTGCTGCTGCTGCTGCTGCTGCTGCTGCTGCTGCTGCTTCGTTCCCGTTCCTCCGCCCGTTTCTTCTCTCACTCCCCGCCCTCCCCTCGCCCCCAATGCGCCGTCTCTTCCCCCTCCAGTTGCGCCCTTCCCCCTCGGTGCCTGCCGCAGCCACGGCCGCAGCCACGGCCGCAGCCACGGCCGCAGCCACGGCCGCAGCCGCAGCGCCGTTGGATCTCCCCGATGGAGGCATCGCGGCCGTCACATCCACCGCTGTTCCAGCTCCTGCTACTCCTCCTCCTCCTGCTGCTGCTGCCGCTGCCACAGCTGTCGCTGCCACGCTTTGTTCTGCTAACCATATCTCTTTTCCTTCAGCTTCAAATTTTATTGCACCGTCGTTCCTTCCGCGTCTTCTCACTCCATCTGTGGCTAACTTTCTTGCTGCTGCAGCCACCGCAAAATCCGCCGCAGAAGCCGCTGCAGAAGCCGCCGCAGATGCCGCGCGCGCGGAAGCTACCGCGCCTGCTCTGGTTCGCGGGCGGAGCGAGTAGGCGAACGTGGCGAAAACGTTCGTCGCGTCCATTCGCGAAAACGCAACGAGCGCTCTGGCGAAACGATTCGACAGACGACGGACGGTGCAAATTCGCGTCGCGCTCGCGAGGGCGAAATCCACCAAGGACGATGCTTGGAACAACGCACTAGTCTACCTGACCGCAATGTGCACAAGAGCGTCTTCCTACGATGGTTGATATCGATGAGAGAGAGGCCACACAATTTTCACTCGTTTCATTTCACCTCAGCACAATCCTGGATCCCACTGTGAGCTCGCTCGTCGCAGAATCACATCAGACCACACAAAAACAGACATTATCAGACTGGAACACTTTTCACCGCACTCGAAGGCGCACTTTCAAGGATTTCTCGACGGAACCTCGCCATGGTTAGACTCTGTATACCTGACGGCAAGTTTTGCGGACGAGCAGCTACACCGCGTTCCTTTAGGGACGTAAATAATTACACAATTCGGGTAACAGATAAGGGTATGTACGTATGTACAGGTCAGCATTGGCATGTACAGAATGGCGCCTGCCTCTATTTGATAGTGAATTTCTAGGACCATGAAACTGCGCGAGGAAGCTTTGCTCCACGAGTCAAGTTTTGGAAAAGTTTCGTTGATCCGTGGCAAACCTCCTTGAATCCAACAACCTCCTCCTTTGGTTGAGTGTGTGCCCCTCTATTGTCACCTAAGGTATCGTAATGAACTGTTGAGGAAGTCTTGGATGCGGAACTGTTCAAGTTGCAGATGGCCTGCGAATAGACGGGTAAAAATTAATCATGTACAAGTATTGACGATTAGACTAAGGGAGAACTTGACATTGATAATTGTGGTAGTAAGAAAGGTGGTGTGTGAGTGAACTTACCTCTAGTCTTAGATTCTCGCCCTTTATGGCCTGCACAACACACCATGCCATGCAATGGAGGGAGAGCAGGCAATGAGTTTTGTTCTAAGCACGAACAAGATCAACCTTTATCACGGGAATTCAACCTTTATGGAAAGCTGAATTCAACATGGTATAAGTGACGAAGACTGAAGAAGCTACACAGTCGGCAGGCGCACCTGAATTAACGAGGGCGAGAGTACACATGGGCACGTGTAGTGGACAAATGGGCAAATGGGCAAGGGGACAGCGGAGAGGGCAGGCAGGTACCTCCTTGAGGCGGCTGTTGTCCTTTTTGAGCCTCGAGATCTCGGCTTCCAACTCCACTGTGTACGCCTGGTGGTGGGTGGGAGGCAGCCAGCAGGGGTGAGAGGGGAAGGAAGGACAGCAGCTCCACTGGGTACACAAATGTACCTCCTTGAGCCTGCAAGTTGTCCTGTTTGAGCCTCGCAATCTCGGCTTCCAACTCCACTGTGTATGCCTTTTGGGGGAGACAAGCAGGCAGCAGGGGTGAGAGGGGAAGGAAGGAGGAGGAGGGAGACAAAGAGAGAAGCGGACCGAGGAGGATAATGTGACGAGACAAGCACGGTCTTGGAAAAATGAGAGGGTAGAAGGCTCGCATCGCATCTCTTCCTCTCCCCTCTTTATGTCTATGCCCTCTACATAATATATATCTCTTGCTGTATGTCTCTCCCTCCCCCAGTACCTGCTTCCTTGCCCGTGACCTCGCAGCTGACTCCCGGTTCTTGATCATCCTCTGCTGCCGCCTCTCCACCACCTCCCCTCCCACTCCCCCCCCATCCCTCCCCCCATCTCACCCCCCGCCCCTCCGCCTCCCACCCACACCGTTCCGCCCATGCCTTCCATTCCCCCCAGCATGTCCCCCTGCACCCCCTGCACCGCCTCCCCCTCCTCCCCCTCCATCTGCTGCCAATTCCGCTTCATGCCCACTCCCACTCCTACCCCAACACCCGACCCACTCTGCTCCCCCCCTCCGCTCCCCCCCTCCACTCCGCCTCCTCCTCCTCCTTTCCGCCTGCCAGTCCCCCTCTCCCAAAAATAGTCCCAACACCCCTCCACCTCGTTCCCTGCACCAGCACCCGCACCAGCAGCAGCAGCAGCAGCAGCGGCAGCAGCAGAAGGTGAGAAGAGCCCCATGTGTCCTGGCTCGGAAGGCGAGAGCGGGGACACAGGATACTCCAAGTGCTGATGTGCATGCGGCTGCTGCTGCTGCTGCTGCTGCTGCTGCTGCTGCTGCTGCTGCTGCTGCTGCTGCTGCTGCTGCTGGTAGGAGTGCTGATGGTGGTGGGGTAGAGGTAGCACACCCGTAAGGAAATCAGGCAAGAGGGAGTCAGTCCCTGCCGGGCCTGTCAGACCTGCCGAACTTGCCAGTCCGGCCGAACCTGCTGGTGTTGTATGGCTCGGAGTATGGGTGGCTGTGGGCTGTTGCCGTGGCTCCACGCCTGCCAACCAGCGCGGCTCTGCTGCTGCTGCTGCCAACAATTCTGGGCTCACTGCCTCTGGCTTCGCAGGTGGGTTCAATGCTGGGTTTAGCGCTGCTGGGATTAATGCTGCGAGGGTTGATGGAGGGACGGTTGGTGAGGAGGGGGGTCTTACGGTCGGAAGAGCGGCGTCGAGGTGATTCAAAGGTGGTAGGTGGGAGTGTAGCGGCGCCTGTAGAATAGGAGGAGCAGGAGGAGCAGCGGGAGGGGTGGGAGGGGCGGGAGGGACAGGAGGGACAGGAGGGGCGGGAGAGAGAGGTGAAACTGGTGCCCAAGCCCCAAAAGAAAGAGCAGCTGCAGCAGCCGTGCCATTGACGCAGCTGTCATAACTACCACCAACAACAGCAGTGGGAGCGGGAGCGGGAGCAGGAGCAGGATGAGAAATGGATATCGGAAGCGTGGAGATAGGGGGGGTAGTGGGATTGGTGGGAGGGATGCCGGTACTGGTGGTAGTGATGGGATTGGTGGCAACCGTGGTTGGAACACTGATGGTAACTACGCCACCAGTGGTGCTGGTGGTGGCGATTGTAGGTGCTGAATCCAGCAGAGGAGGCATGCCACATGCCCTCACCACTCGTTTCAACACATGCGGCGCTCTCTTCTGCCCCAACTGTTGCTGCTGGTGCAAGTAGTAGTACTTTAAGATCCTGCTGCTGGAGGGCTGAGACTCGGGCCCCAGAGACGGAAAATTTGGAAGATAATCCGAGAGAGGCAAGGAGGGAGGGGGCTGGTAGCGCGACAATTTGCTGGCGTTGGTAGCAGTAATAGGGGCCTGGGGGGAAGACAGGGGGAAGAATGGCACTTCTGCGGCGCTTCCAGGGTGGGGAGCGGTTGGGGACGGCTGCATGCGGTGCTGAGCGGTGGTTTGCACGTGGTTCTGAACGTACTGCAGAGCCGCATTGATTGGGCTTGAGCTTGGGTCTTGGTTTGGGTTCGGGTATGTGTGAGAGAAAGGTGATGGACCAAGAAGAGCAGACATGATCAGCTGGCGGGTGTGAGAGGGGAGGTAGGAGGGTGGGGAGGAGGAGGATGGGGAGGCGGGTGGGAAGAGAGATTGGAGGGAAGCAGGATGAGACGGCATGGAGTGGTGGGAATCTTGGAAATGGAGGCCGAGTTGTAACCCTTGCTGCTGCTGCTGCTGCTGCTGCTGCTGCTGATATTGCTGCTGCTGCGCTTGCGGTTGCTGTTGTATGAGCACATCAATAGCAGCCTGCAGTGACGCTGCTGGTACGGATGCTGCTAACTCGTTCACCAGGGCTGCTGTCGCTGCCGCGGCTGCTTCTGCTGCTGCCTCTGCGTCAGGTGCTCTTACAAGGGTTGTCGTCGCTGTTGCTGTTGCTGCTGCTATTGCTGCTGCTGCTTCTGCTACCGCTGCCGCCTCTGCGTCTGTCGCCACTGCCATCGGTGCTGCTGCTGCTGCTGCCAGTGTCTTGGACTCGGTACCGCGTGGAGCAGTAGCAGCTACAGCTCCCGCTGTTGCTGCACCTGCTGCCACTGGTGTTGCTGCTGGTGCCGCTGGTGCCTCTCCTCCAGCCCCGTCAGCTGCTCGCACTGGAAATTCAGATACATGCACAGCTGGTGAAAGCGCTTGCGCTGCTGCTGCTGCTACTGCTGCTGCTGCTGCTGCTGCTGCTGCTGCTGGTTCTGCTGTTGTAGCAGCAGCAGCACAGCCACCGCCAGCACCAGCAGCAGCAGAAGCAGCCGCTGCAAAAGGGTCATAGCCGGTGGCAGGAGCAGCACCACAAGCAGGACCACCAGCAGCACCAGCCGCAGCACCAGCAGCGCCAGCCGCAGCACCAGCAACACCAGCCGCAGCACCAGCAACACTGGCCGCAGCACCAGCACTATCAGGTGAGGCTGAGAAGCTCATGCCATGTCCGCCCTCTCCTCCGCAGCAGTCTCCGCCTAGACTCACACCGGGGAGGGCCGCCAGAGTAGGGACAGGAAGAGGAGGCTTTTGAGTCGAGTCAGAACTTGCACCAGGGATGGCGGCAGGGGCGGGGACAAGAAGAGGAGGCAGAACCGGGAAGAGAGACAAGTCCAGGGACACCTCAGTAGCGACGTCAGCAGCAGCCGCTGCAGCAGCAGCAGGAGGAGCAGGAAAGGGATCAAGCTCCTTCCTCGCTCTCTTTACCGCACCTCCGTCCTCCTCTCTATCCTCCCCTGCATGGAGTCCGTCCCCACCCCCACCCCCACCCCCACCCCCACTGCCGTCACCAGCAGTGAGCTGCTGAAGCACTTGCTCTAAATCAACGCCCTCACCTCCCCCGCTGCCCCCGCTGCCCCCGCCGCTTCCCCAGATCCCTCCCCTGCCCCCGCCGCCCCCGCCACTTCCCTGGCTCCCCCCGCTGCCCCCGCTACCCCCGCTGCCCCCACCGCCCCCACCGCAAGCACCTGCCAGGCTTTTGCTCTGAGGCGCCTCACGAAGCCTCTCACCATCAACTGCGCGCTTCAGTGTCCCTGGCGCAGGTGGCTCCCTGGTGCTCACAGCAGCAGCAGCAGCAGCAGCAGCAGCAGCAGCAGCACCATCGACAGCAGCAGCAGGAGCACCAGCACCAGAATGCCCGTGAGCAGCCTGCACCGGAGGCAATCCCAGAGGCGCAAGCAGCAAAAGATCAGTGGTCAGGGCAGGCGTTGCGCCGTCTCTCGCCGCACCTGCGCTTGCAGGGGCACAGCAAGGGCGGACGAGCGACACCCCCCTGAGACCGATGGTGGACGGTGGTGTGCCACTCGCAGCACAGTCAGCGCCGGCAGCAGCAGCAGCAGCAGCAGCATCAGCACCCTCCGCATCGTTGCCAGCAGCAGATCCAGCGGTGATAGCATCCAAGTCCAATTCCCCCTCCCTCCTTCCTCCCTCCTCCCTACCTCCTACCGCCTCCTCCCTCCTGCTTTCTAATTGACCTGGATCCCCTTTAACCGCGGCCATCAGTGCAGGAATTGCCGGACTGCCCATTGCGCCACCTGCTGTACTGTCTACTAGTAGTACCATTCTGTCTATGTCTCCATGCACCATCATCGGCCCAGCGCCGTGTGCTATAGCCGCAGGAGGCGAGGCAGCAGCAGCAGCAGCAGGGGCAGCAGCAGCAGCAGCGCCAGCAGCAGCGCCAGGAGACGTGCCAGGAGCAGCAGCGTCACCAGCAGAAGCGGTAGGCGAGGCGACAGCAGGAGAAGCGGCGGCAGCAGGGGCATCAGCAGCGGCAGGGTTCACAGCAGCTGCAGCTGCAGCAGCATTGCCATTACCATTGCCGTTGCTGAAACTGTTGAGCCTAGAGAGCGCACCCTCGGGTCCGAAGGAGGTGCCAGGAGAAGGCAGCACCGCGCCTGAAGGGGAGATTAAAGACGTATGATGCGCCGGCATGTCCGCGAGGGAGAACGAGTACAGCGACGGCTGACGTGTCAGCATGTGATAGGTCTCGAGCGACGCGGAGTCCACGCGCAGCAGCCACGGCATGAATGGCGCAACCGACGGCGGGGAGGGGAGCGCGGCGGGAGGCGCGGAAAACGCGGAAGGCGCGGAAGGCGCGGGTAAGGTAAAAGGCATCACATCGTGTCCCTCTGGCTGGCATGCGGGGAGGGATGCGGCGGAAGGGGGAGCTGTGGCGGGGAGCGGAGATGTCACTAATTCCGCCTCTCGCGGCAAAGGCTCTCGCGGTTGTACGTCCTGCGCCGCTGCTACTACTAGTAGTTCCGCCCCGGCATCGGTTGCTCCAGGAATTACCGGTTCGCCGCCTACTATTGCGCTAGAGTCCGCTATATCGGCCACAACCGGCGCCACTGCTTCCGCCACTTCATCTGCCGCTTCGTCCGCCGCTTCATCCGCCAGCGTCCCCCCCGCGAACCGTCCCGGTCGCGTGCGGAACGCGTGCAGCGGGGCGGCGATACCGAAGCACGAAGCCGCTGCGGCTGCGGATGCCGCGGCGGCGGGGGCGGAGGTTTGTTTCTCGAAGTCGCAGTCGGGGGAATCCAGAACGCGCCGCGCCGAACCCGCCATGACTGGCGCTGCTGCTGTAGTCGATACCCCTGGGAGGTCGTAAGAGCTCCACTGGTGCATGCCCGAACTGGACCGACTCAGCGGCAATATCTGGGTCACTGAGGCGGTATCGATTGAGAGGGTCACTGAGTAACCCGGTCGCACCGGCGGGGCTATCGTTTCGCTAAGACAAGCTTCGCTTAAAACGACGCAACGCCGGAGTGGCGTGGACTTACGAGTTGACACGACAGGTAACTAGCTGCTAGCTGTTTAGTGATTACTGGAGGGGAGAGATGAACCACAACGCTGGGGCGGCGCGAATGTGAGACGCGAGACGTTCTGAGGCCCTCCGAGCGGAAGAGCGCAAGCTAGGCTGACGCCATACAATCACGGAAGCTTGGTAAGTAGGTAACGAAAACGTTGACGCGTTAGCATATGCAGAGCTTTTAGCGTGTCAGTCAGTCAGTCACAGCTGGCAGGAGCTAAGGTGGGGGCTCTAATTGCCCCTGTTATTGCTGCGCTCGGTGAGATGGAAGCCCCTTATGCGAGGCAATTCTTCGTCACCCAAAATTTGTGGATGCTGATGAAGAGGGGGAGGGGGCAGTTTCCAATGGGGTGCAAAGTGCCAGTGTATGCGAAGAATTACGTTCGTCGCGAATACGTGTTACGAGAGCAAGAAGAGCAGGGCGTAATGACGACGACGAACCTTCGCGAGTTTCGTGTGCCTGCTTGTTTGCATGGAAGATGGAGGGGCTCCTCCGTGGCGTGCTTGTTACAGTACGGTACTTTCCCCCCTCCACGCGACGCGGTGCGCAGTCAGTTCCTTGGAGAACTCGCCCCTGATGCGCGTATCTGCCTGCCCCCCTTCTGCTTCCGCCCCCAAGATGACATCCCTGCCGCGCACCCAATCCAGGATTTGCTGCCGCGCCGCCGGAGAGCTGCTCCGCGCCGACATTCCGAATTTTAACTTCCGCATTCCGCCCACAGAACAGCCGCCAAATCTGGGGGCAAACACTTCTGACATGCCCGTAAAGCTCGCGAGAGTCGATTGGGCATGTCGAAAAGGGTAACCAGGATTGTCCTCTAGGTTTACGAAGCAGCAAACCAAGGCAGGCTTGTGAAGTTTCCACGGTCAGGGCAGGAAACCAACACAACGAGCCTGTTCGGATTTTACAAGAGGCATCACCGTCAGATGTGGGCAGGTGGCCATCTGTCACCGTCCAGCTGCCTAAATTTTGTAATGCGTTTCGGGATACCGCGATGGTGTTTAGGAAGTAGGCTCACCTTATGAAAAGTAAGGCACACTACATTCCACAGTTTCTAACTAGGCAGGCATACCGAATAGTGGCCCTCTTAGCACATGATTTGCTTCAGGTACTCGTTCTTCAATCGAAGCGGTTCCTACTGGAAATTGCTCGGCCAAAGTACTCCACCAATATCCTTCAATTGAATCACCAACGACAACAACGAGCGTGCCGCGACCCCGGCCTCCCGCAACTATCCCACACCAGAATCCCAGTTCCTAGACTTAAAGCCTTTTCCCGCCAGATCCCGCCAGTTCCGTCTCGTCGCTCTCTCGTCGCCTTCTCGTCGCTCTCTCGTCGGTTTCTTTCACCTCTTCGTCGCCTTCTCATCGTCGTCGAACCGTATCAACTCCCGTCCGCAGCGCGTGCCGGATTCGCCCCTCCAGATCGCCGTGCCGGCCGCGGCGGCGATGTACTCGCAGCACCACGGCGGCGCGGCCGGCGGCAGCAGCAGCAGCAGCAGCAGGGGGGGCGGAGCGGGCGGAACGGGCGGAGGCGTGCTGGCGGGGTGGCGCAGCTGGTGGGTGACGCGGCGCTTCAAGGCGTCCGTGCTGGACCCCACGCTCGCTATCTTCCGCGGGTGAGAGATCGGGAGAGAGAGGTAGAGTGAGGTAGAGTGAGGTAGAGAGGGGTAGAGAGAGACATAGAGAGAGGCGGGTGGCGCAGCTGGTGGGAGAGACGACGCTTCACGGCGTCCGTGCTCGACCCCACGCTCGCCATATTCCGCGGGTAAGGACCGCTTACAAAAGAGAAAGAGAGAAGCGCTGAGGCTGAGAGAAGCGCTGAATCGAGGTTGAATATGGCTTTTGATTGAGGACCCGATCAAGCTGGTTAGGCCTCTCTATCTGTCAGGCGTCAGTCAGTGCGCAGCCAGCTGCTGTCCTCGTGTCGTGACTCGGCTTAGTACTCTACTCCCTCCGTCGCTGTCCATCGCCGTGCATCGCCGTCCATCGCCGTCATTGGATTGGGTGGATTGGACTCGACTCGGAAACGCAGGCAGCTCCATGTTGAATCTAGTTTTGAGGCGCCTCAGAACTAACGCAGCCATCTCCTGTCATCGTGACTCTGCTTCGAACTCCCTCCATCGCCCTCCGTGGCCATCATTGGATTGGATTGGATTGGATTGGATTGGATTGGATTGGATGGAACCTATGTCAAATCTGCTTTTGAGTC